>JACXGK010004963.1:20227-35500 GCA_016801125.1 Novumbra hubbsi
CTTCACACAAGGGCCCTTAGCCTCCCCACAGGCCGCTGCCCAGAAGGCACCCTACTCCACTACTCCACCACACTACTTCACACAAGGGCCCTTAGCCTCCCCACAGGCCGCTGCCCAGAAGGCACCCTACTCCACTACTCCACCACACTACTTCACACAAGGGCCCTTAGCCTCCCCACAGGCCGCTGCCCAGAAGGCAGTGTGACCTTGGGAATAAAAACAACCAGGCCATCGTTTCTGTAGGCAGCCTCGACTTGGCCTTCACAACCCAAATGTAAACTACAAGCAACCTGCTCTTTAGAGGCTAGCAGTTACCTCCTCCCTTCCCTCAATGATGCCCTGCCCACATTGTCCTGCTCCTTGGTTTCCTCTCCTCTGACCGCTCAACCCACGCAAACACATGCCTTTGGCCCAGTCCTGGCATGACATTGACAGGGTGTGCTTTGGAGGTTGATGTGTGTGTGTGTGTGTGTGTTTGAACGACATAAAACAGGATATAGTAAACACATTACATAACATACACCCTGCCCGCCTGCTTGAAATGTACTTTGTACATTGAGCTTCATCTTTTATACCGAACAAGGCACCCAAGCACACACACTGCCCTCCACGATAGGTGGCACCCATGATGAAGGTGACCAAAAATCGCAGAAAAACGTTCTTTGTTTTAACTAACAGTTACAATTTGAGATATATTTAAATGAGTTAAGATTGAGCAAAGAAAAATCACATTCTAAAAATAATGGAATTCGCAGGGTTCTGGTCCTCTGGTCACCCAAGCCTGGTACTGGGCCTTTGGTCATTCTAGCCTGGTACTGGGCCTTTGGTCATTCTAGCCTGGTACTGGGCCTTTGGTCATTCTAGCCTGGTACTGGGCCTTTGGTCATTCTAGCCTGGTACTGGGCCTTGGGTCATTCTAGCCTGGTACTGGGCCTTTGGTCATTCTAGCCTGGTACTGGGCCTTTGGTCATTCTAGCCTGGTACTGGGCCTTTGGTCATTCTAGCAGGCAAGCTGGGCCTCTGGTCATTCTAGCAGGGAAGCTGGGCCTCTTGTCATTCACAACCTGGGGGCTGGGCCTCTGGTCATTCACAGCCTGGGTGCCGGGCCTCTTGTCATTCACAGCCTGGGGGCTGGGCCTCTGGTCATTCACAGCCTGGGTGCCGGGCCTCTTGTCATTCACAGCCTGGGGGCTGGGCCTCTGGTCATTCCAGCCTGGGCGCAGGAGCTCTTTTCTGGCGTGGCTGGGGCTCTGAGCTATTCTGACGCTGAGAGTACATCCTCACGAGTGCTAAGGCCCCCATGTATGCTGCAGTCCAGCAGGAGTTTGCGCTAGCAGCCCAGGGTGGCGGTATACAAAAGATGGTTAAGAGGGGGTGAAAACCTGGATGGCCTCGGCAACCTCCATCTCCTAGCAGTCCTCTTACTTCTGACTGTCCTGCATGGCTGGGGTAGTGTGGTGGCTGGGGTAGGGTGGTGGCTGGGGTAGTGTGGTGGCTGGGGTATTGTGGTGTCTGGGATAGAGTGGTGTCTGGGGTAGAGTGGTGTCTGGGGTAGTGTGGTGTCTGGGATAGAGTGGTGTCTGGGGTAGAGTGGTGGTTGGGGTAGGGTGGTGGCTTGAGTAGTGTAGTGGCTTGGGTAGTGTGGTGGCTGGGGTAGTGTGGTGTCTGGGATAGAGTGGTGTATGGGGTAGAGTGGTGGTTGGGGTAGTGAGGTGGTTGGGGTAAAACCTCCTCATTGTTTTTGTTCCTCTTCAGCCCAACTGCTCTGTAATGGTCATAAGGTACCTTCCATTTAAGAGGTCCCAATTAGAAGCAGCACTGTGAGGACGGGGCTGGCTGCCTCAGGAATGTTCTGGAACTTGCCAACTTCTCTCACTAATGCAAAAGTCAAGGGTGCTGATGCCAAAAATATACACAATGCCCTCGAGAATACAAAAAGCTTTTTTATCTGCAAAAATCTAGTACGACAGAAATATCTTTAAGTAAGATAAGGTTGAAATACATAAATGAATACGTAATCCAATAGATTAATTGATAAAGACTGTACTTCTTTAGAAATCTGGATACAATATTTTGTACCTTGTCTAGTTCCACAGCTGCAAAATTAAAACAGTGTGGAGGAGAAATCAATGGGGAATATACAGCCAATCACAACACTGGCAGATAAGTAAAACAGTGAACCACCATCATTTCATTATTTGTAATTTACAGCAAAGAAAATACTACTTTCGGCAAATAATATATTATCAGCATACATTACATTATGCCTACCATTTTATAAGTTTGGAAATGAACCTCTCTCTCACACACACACACACACACACAGATGTACAGAAACACAAGCACATACCTGTCAAGGTGAAAGGCAGCGATCTCAGCATTGTGCCTCTCAAAATCCGAGAAGTAGAAAAAGTCTGGGGGTGTCTCTTGTTCCCTAGTTTGCCTGGAAGATAAGGCATGGTTATAAGAATGATAATACTAGTAAAACAAATGTTGGACATTTTATAAATGCGTCAATATTACAGAAATACAATGCCTTGCAACAAAATATTTATATTACTAATTATATTACTGTATTAAAAACTGTACAACCATGTTTCCCAAAAAAGTGGGACGCAGTGTAAAATGTAAGTAGAAATAATTTAAACCCTGTATTGAACAAAGAATAGTACAAAGACAACATATTAAATGTTGAAAATTAAATGTTTTATTGTTTACCAACATCTGGTAAAAACCTCATGTCAATAGCACCTTTGGAAATATATTTACTGAAAATAAGGTGACATGTTCGATACTTATGTCACCTGGTATATAAAACAAATCCCAATAGCCTTTTTGCTGTTTTGGTAGTGAAACATTTGTTCAGGAGAGTATAAATGTAAACCTGTGCCCCAACTCACATACGAAAAAAACAATGTGTAAAATGTGTCTGAAACAGTAAATAAAAAGACCAACAGGCACGCGACAGAGACTTCTTGAAATGCAACATCTAATAAAACCCTTGCTGGGAGCCCCACGCATTTGTACAATAACCAATTCATCAGATATCCAAGGCAGGTGTGTCTTATTACTTGTGTATCTGTCAGGGCCACTGTAGGCTTTATGCCCCCATTAGGGCAACCCATCTCGCTGGGAATTGTGTCTGGTCAGGGCAAGTGCAACTTTATAGAAACGCGCAGTGACACAGTCACTCGGGGACGTGTTCTTTTAAGAAGCCAACTATTGTGGCTGAATCCCCATTTGTGGACCAGTTGTGTCACGAGGAGGAAGAACAGAGTAGAGGCTGAAAGGTCTTCTTTCTGCCGACTAAGCCTTTTCCAGGGTTTCTTTGGGCCATGCCAGTATGTATTGTATTAATGCCTCTGTCTGTCTCTCTGGGGGAGGTAGGGAGGTAGGGGAGAGCTGAAGCCTAGGCTTTGCTGATTCAAACTCTATAACATCTTCCCCCTCTGGCTCCATTTTCTTTACCACGTCTATCTATTTCTCCCCTTCACTTATACTTTTCATCTTTCTCTATCTTGCTCTCTCTAAGTTACAGTGAATTAATTGCTAGAGCGCAGCAAATGCAACACTTACAGCAAATATGCAAAATCTATGATCAATACTATTCTAGGTTCAGACAGAGTAAGATATCATTGAATGTCTCAAACTGGAAAACAAACATGTGAGCTGTGGAGACTCAAGTGTGAAATGATTAAGTGATCGGACCTGTTGGTCCAGTACATAACACATGAGCTCAATCGGACTGAGATCTGGGGAATTTGGAGGCCAGGGCAATTGCTTGAAATCTTATCCATGTTCCTCAAACCATTCCTGAACAATGGGTGCAGTGTGTGGAATTCTGCTGTAAGAGGCCACAGCCATCAGGTAATACCATTGTCATGAAGAGGTGGACCTGGTCTGTAGAGACGTTTAGGTAGGTGGCATGTTTCAAACTGACATCCACATGAATACCCAGACCCATGGTTTTCCAGCAGAACATTGCCCAGAACATCACACTCCCTCTACCAGCTTGTCGCCTACCCACAGTGCATCCTGGTGCCATCAGTTCCCCAGGTAAACAGCACGCCCGTATACAGCCGACCAAGTGATGTAATAGAAAACGGGTCTCATTGGACTGGACCAACTTTTTCCATTGCTCTAAGGTCCAGTTCTGACGTTTGCCTGCCCTTAATGGTGGACATCATGGGCGCCCTGACCAGTCTGGGACGACACAGCCCCATACCCCCAGGGGGCGATGTACTGCGTGTTGTGACACATTCCTCCCGTAACCATCATTAACATTTGCTGTGACTCGTGCCACAGTAGAACTTTTGTCCAGTTGGACCACACAGATGAGCCTTGGGCACTCAACACCCTGTTGGCGCTTTGTGGTTGGTCCGTCCTTTGACCACCGATGGAAGGTACTGACCACTGCTGACTGGAAGCACCCTACCAGCATTGCGGTTTCTGACCCAGTCGCTCTGACCCAGTCGACCCAGTTGTCTGGCCCTAGTCACAGTTGCTCAGGTCTTTACTCCTGCCCATATCTCATGTTGAATACAAGAACTGAGTGGCTTACATTGTAATCTACCCAGACCTGGACCTGTGCTCTTGTTAGAAGATGATGAATGTTATTCACTTCACCTGTGAGTGGCCATAATGTTTTGGCTCATCAGTGCTCATCTCTACATGATCCCAATAAGAAAGTAGAGAAGCTATCCTTTGATATCCTAAAATTCCTCAGTTTATATCAAAGGAATTAGTTCTTTGTCCTTTCACACCCTCGGTTCTATAAAACTGCACAATGCAAAGCAGAGACAGGATTACTAAAGTCACAGATGAAAGTATCAACTCAGATGGAGAAGTACAAATGTATCTGTGAGTATACAACTTGGACACTGCAACAGTGAAAGGAACAAACAACCAAATTCTGATTTAGTGAAAGAGCCGTGATACATTATGCTGCTGTCATATTTAAACAAATGGTTGAAAACATTTGCTAGAATACAATGGGCTAAGTGTATTTTTCCACGCAGTGGGAATATAGATGTGTAAGGAAACGTTTATGGGCAGTCTCCTATCTCCAGACGGTCGCTTATCCGTGCTACAACATATGTTTTCTTTGCCAAATATATCATTGGGTTAAACATTAATGGACAATGGACCATGATGGGTAAAGAACTATAGAAGTAACAGGCCAAAAATCACAGATATCTACTTGGCATAAAGGCACCAATCTGCTACAAGTTCCTGCCCATTTTCAGAAAACATCTGAAACCACACCTTTTCAAATGTTCCCTAAAATAACTCTGCAGACACCCTCTCCTTTGTGAAGTACAGGAAAAAATACCAGAAACACCTTTCAATATATTATTACTGTGCCTCCAGAACAGCTCCAATCCCTTTTGAAATGCTGTCATACCTGAACATGCGGTGGGATGTTGCACCATTCTTCAAAAAAATCTTGAGTTCTTTGAGGGATGAAGGAGGTGGAAGTCAATTTCGCACACTGCACGACCTTTTCATAAAGTTTCAATACTTTTTAGATTTGGTGGAGACCATGGAAGGTATTCATAAGGCAGTCATCCATGCTGGTCATAAACCACCTCTTGAATGTGTTTAGTTCTGTGTATTGGGGCATTATCATCCTGGAATATTGGAACATAATGCCCCTGTTACTGTAAAATGGCCTCATATTCCTTGGCCGTTATGGGACCCAAAGACTCTGGCAAGATGGCTGCCCATTCCATTATAGATCTCTCACCATGTTTAACAGTTGGCAGTAGGCATTGAATGCATCCTTAGACTTTCTCCAAATGTAAACCCACCTGTATGCACGAAAGAGGGCGTTAAGATGAGTCAGCAGATAATATGACTTTTTTTCTATTGCTCAGGGGTTAGGATTTTAAACTCCCTACACCATGTTATGCGTCTTTGTGCGTTGGCCTTGGATACAAGCGGTTTCTAAATGCTGAGGGCAATACATTCCAGCTTTGCGAAGGTCACAACATATTGTTTTTGTTGAGGCAGGGTGACGGAGGTGCCCATTCAGTTGTGAAGGTCATTTTGGAGGCTGTGCTTTTTGTGACATTGACCAACTATCCTGTTAAGCGTCTGTCAGTCAGCAACGCCTGGTGTTGTTGTTCCTCCATGCCCAGGCAATATGTCCATGTTTGGCATTTGCTGCCACAATTTTAGCACGTTTCTGTGATCGACCAACAATTCAGGCATTGGCTATTTCGTCTCTTTGGAACTCTTTAATTTACCCTTTGTTGCATAAAAAAACAGAATATTAAAGTACTAGTTATCCGACCTCTTTCATAACTGACACATGTGCACTGCTAAATGGCAATAACGTTTAGGTAACCTCTGCAACAGTGATTGTATTTGTGATTTGATTACTTCAAAATCCTTTTCAATATGATATTTCCATCATTTTGTCGGAATTCAAGAGTGGTTATATGAACACACAATTTTAAATATTGTTCAGTGTTTCCGATATGTTGTACACTCCTAGGAGCCACCTTCAAATACCCATACTAACTGTAACTGCACTGGATAAGAGAATCTGCTAAAAAACAAAAATAGAAATGTAAGGTAATGTAAATGGATAGTAATGAAAATGCATTTCAGAAACTCTACTGTTTCTGTAACAGAACCACAGCTTCTCTGTCATTTTCAATCAGTACTAGATACAGTAGCCTACTGTTTTGGAAGACATTTCTCTAAAACATCTCAGAAATCAGGTAAAGCTCATGTTTCGATGTATCATTCCACACGGCTCTCTTCAAGTCTCATGTAATGATGACTTGCTTCATTGGACACCTTCAATGCTGGTTCAAGGACCCGCTGTTCTCCCTAGTTGCTTTGTTTCGGGGTCACTGGAATTCCAACATATGTCGCTGATTGGTTGGCCCAGCAAGTAGACATGTCCATCCTGTCATTGACAGCAATGTGAGCCGACTGGAAAGGAGGGATGAGTAAGGCTACAAAATCTTTCTCCAGTTGGTTCCTAGGCAACGTCAGGGCCTCTCCATGACTGCAGGAGAACCACCTGGTCAGATGGATGCCAACTTGTGCTCAGTGATGAACACCTTCTCTCCCGCTAGTTTCTGGTGGTTAGACTGACCTACATCCGGTTTCCAAAGATAATATTTCAGGTTGCTTTTATTCAAGCCAGTAGCAATGAATGCACACGATTTGATTAAATGTAACTTGTAGCCAAGGCTGGGTGTTTGTAGAAACACTTTCTGACAACTGCTGATGTAAAAAGAGCTTTATAAAATAACAAAATACCCAGGTTTTTCTTTTTGATCCCTTTCGGATTTCAGATATATCAGTCATGATAATCTTTATATTAATGTCGGATTACTATTTCTATCAGGTCGTGTCATACACACTCACAAAACAAAATTCAACACTCACACAATACGCAGTCATTCAAACATGAACGTTAACACACATGCATGAATGCACATGAACAGGCGCATTTTGGATATCATTCACAGTCTCTCAGTGTGGTTCTAGGAAGTAATATATGATCCAGTAATCAGGCAACCAATTACAAAATAAAAGCTTACTGTATCTACAAACGGCAAGAGGAATACAGGCAGATGGATAAAGGTAGAGGATGATATAGAGGGAAGGAGATATGGGGAGACAGGCAGGTAAGAAAGGAAGAAAGAAAGACAGAGATAAAAAGAGAGAGAAGTGGGAAGAGAGAGAGACGTGGTCAGTGCCCAGCAAGACGCCAGCTCAGCAAGAGGCTCCCATAAGCTTCGGGTAAGATTATTAAACATTACTGATAAGAGGGTCCCAATCTGCCCGGTTTTGTCAAATCTTTTTGGATATCATTGTGCCATGTACTTAAACTCTCTCACAATACGCTGACCCTGGTTAGAACGAGCAGCCCTCTTTCTTCACTCTCTCAAATCTCCTCAATGTCTCAAAGTCGCCAAACTAGCCATCCTGCAGTCACAGCTTTCCTCTAGAGGTGAAATGGTATGAAGATAATAGTTACCAAAATTGTGACGAAGATCAGAATTATCGGAGAGTTCTTAAAATGTGCAGCCCAAAATGAAGCAACTTGGAGCTGCAGACAAAGCCCCCCCCAAATATTTTGGGACAAAAACAATGCCTTTGTACTTCACCGCTCACAAATTAAGGGAATCACACATTGGATCTTGGTGAAAGAAATATATTAAAGATCAGAATCTTCGCTGTATATAGTGTAACCCCAACCCAGACCTGGATCAGGGCATCAGTGAGATCCTGAACAGCCTGTGGTGCTACTTGGCGGCGACGAATACATAACCTCCCAGAGATCCCCCAGGGCACCATCCACCGTCACATCAGGAGCACGCCCAGACGTTGTCAGGAGTGGGTACAGGCACGTGGGGGCCACACACACTACTGAGCCACATTATGAGTTGAAGTAATGAAATACACGCAAGTTGGTTGAAACAGATTGTGATTTCAATTGTTTACTTACGTGGATTTTTTGTGTGAGTTTGCACCCACCCTTAAATCGTTTGGTGATTTTGGATTCCATTGACTGTTGTTACGTCATTTTGTTCGTAAATAAATTATTTTGATCTTTAATATAAAGATCCAATGTGTGATTTAAGTTTTGAGCAGTGTAGATCCTGAGATGATAAAAAGTAAACAAAAGCTATTTTTCATTATGGTCAAATACAACGAAACAGGAACAAAATTATTTGTTTGACTGTTTTTAGTGGACAGAAAGCTGAAAAATATGAACTGTTGTGTCTTTCTGAGTGGCTGCCAAAGGATCTGGCCAAAGTATTTGAGTGGAGTTAAACAGTCAAAACATCCACTCCTAGTTTGGGAGTGCACATCTGGCCTATGCAGTGATCCTGTGCACAATGTAAATTTGTCCCCCTTTTGGTTCTAAAACAAAACTTAGCAAACAGCTCATTCACTTTTGTGATAATGTAAGTTACTATTTGCTGTCTGAGAAAAAGCACTCAACATTGTTGTCTATATCTACAGCAGTGAGATAAAATAAACTAAAGTTGCTGTGAACAGAGCTCATGACTTGAGGGCAGCTGGTATTAAAACCAAAATGAGAGTGGGACATAATGGCCAGCCTTGGTACCATTTTTAGACCACTCTGCCCTCTAAGCAAATGACACATGCTCTGTCCCTTGCTCCAGTCCAGCTCCACAGTGCCGCTTTGGGGCTTTGGTTTATTTATGAGGTGTAGTAGAAAACTATTAAACCACTAACTCCCTCTTTTTGCTAACAGAACTCTATATTGAACATCCTCTTCAGCCCCCTTGTTACAGTTAGGACATGGAGTGCCCATTTTTGTCATAGTAGCTCTGGCGAACCCCTGTGACACATGCTTAGAATCCTAAACTCATACGCCCTTATGAACTATGCAGCTTCAAGTGCTCTGCAGCAGCTTTAGTCCAAGTGTTTGATATGCTAAGGGACACTTTTAACTTCCTCCTTCCACCTCCTTCCACCAATGTTTCACAGTCTTAACCCGACATCTCCAGGTAATGTTTTACGAACCTTATCTGATCAGCTGCCTTGTTACCTGCAGCATCCTGCTCTCTACCCCTCTTGCTATGTGGTTTGGTTACCTCAGCTCAACGCATGGCTCAGCACACACCTTTAACAAGCAGCGTACAATATGCTTTCTCCAGTTCGCCGTGTTACGAAATAGACGTGACTTTCCTAAATGAGCTTGAGGTGATGTTTCTCGCACAAACCTTTTCACACAGAAGGTCTAGGTCTAAATTTGCCACACATAATTAAAACATTGCTTTGTTAGCATTAGTCTTTTTTCTCCTGCAGCTACAGCGCTTGCAATGACTACCTTATCTCATAATCTGTTTTGATCTGATTACTAATGTGCCCCTTTTCAAACAGATGTGAATTTTAGAACCAACTGTAAAACCCCTATTTGGAACATTTAATCTGGGATATGCCAGTCTGGCTTCGAAATGGTTCCCTGTTCCATATTTAAACTACTTTGAACTAAGGCTCATAGGAAGTTCTATCGCAAATTGAAAGGAGTCTGACAAATATATTCAGTAGTCGCCAAGCTGGCTTCCCATAGCCTTGTTTTAGTGTTCTTTTTCAAGGGAAAAAGAACACCCCAGAACACCTCAGAACACCCCAGAACCAATGCCGCTCTGCTTTCCCCCTCTCTATTAAAGCACCTGCCATGCATATATTCACTGCCGGTCTTTACAGAATTTATCCTGGACTCGATTTTGAGGATGGAAAATGCATGTTTTTTTTTTTTCGTTGCGCGCCAGTTTGTCAAGTGAAGGGTGGGGAGAAGGGAGAAGGGATGGTTGAATAAGCACTGACACTAAGATTAATTTGGATCATTCGGTCTTGTAATCTGTTAACCTGCCATTTATACTTTTGCGAATAATGGCGTTCGGCAGCAGCATCGTTCGGCAGCACAACACAACATACAAAGTGATTTGGAAAATTACAGAGTGAGGTTCACGCAGGCAATAAAGATTTCAATGTTGGGAGGATTCTGGGGTGGTGTTGAGATTGCAACCCTTTTATTATAGAGCTATGCCAAATAAAAGGAGCAGAATGTACAGTGCCCTCCAGTAATATTGGCACCCTTGGAAAATACGACCCAAACAGGGACCAATAAAGGGTTAGGGTTAGTTAATATAAAATATGCCCTCGTAGAGCAATATTAAAATAGTTTAAAGTAACAAGAGATGTTAACGTTCAGCCTGTAAGAAGAGGTGTTTCTGTATTGACCCCACAAACAGCGGGTGGTTTGAGTGCCCAAAGAATCTCCAAGGATGACAGTTGGAGAAATGCAGATGTTATTTGGGGCTTAGGGTTCCAAAGTCTCCAGACACAACCTCCACAACCACACATTGGTTGGGAGGGTTGCCATGAAAGCATTCATACTGTCATCAAACAACAGACTAAAGTGCCTAAAGTTTGCCAAATGTTACTGGAACTTTCCATGGCAAAGGTTCTCTGGTCAGGTGAGACCAAAATGTAGCTTTTGGGAAGCAAACAGCAGAACTGGGGGTCGGTTTTCTGCCAGAGGAATAAAAACATGTTAGAAAATATGGTATCATGTGTTCCATCAAGTACCTGTAGATATTAAATCCAAACCTTACTGTCTCTACAAAAAAGCCTAAACTGGGCCTCTGCTGTATCTCCCAGCTGGACAATGATACAAAGCACACGAAATTGGTTCACTGCTCACAGAATCAAAGTTTCACCCTGGCCATATCAGTTTCTTGACCTAAAGCACATAGCAGATCTGTGGGATCTGTAGTTGAGTGTCCAAAAGCGTGGACCTTGAAATCTGAAGGATCTGGAGAGATTCTGTATGACAGAATGGTCTCAAATCCCTTGTCTTGTGTTCTCAAACATCAATACGCATCAAAGGAGAAGACAGAGCTAGTATCTTGACAAAAAGAGGCTGCACAAAGTATTAAATGAAGGGGTGCTAATATTTGTGGAATACAAATATTTGAGAAAAATATCTGTCATGAGTTGTCTTATTTTATGTGAAGGTTGTATTTTTGTTAATATTTTGAATATTCAGAGTATCAAGCATATAAACAATAAATACTTTTTTTCACCGCAATTTTGATCATATTTAGCATGGGTGCCAAAATTAGTGGAAGGCAAAATAATTTGGGTCGTTAAAAACTATAACACAGTGCCAATAATGTTTTTTTATTTTTTTGACCACAAATGATAGAGTCAGCAGAGTGAAAATTTAGACAATTCAGGCTGGCTAGGGTTCTTCAGAAGTTGCGCCGGCTAGCAACACAATAGCAGAAAGTGAAATGATGCAACGTTAATGCTGAGGTTGAATTTCAAGTTACTGCCACCAGTATTGTTAACAGGCTATTTGGTAGAAAAGTGGTGAAGATGGGAACAACGCTTCTAACTCTACATGGTGGCAGGTTGGTGAGGATGAGAGGATGAAGATGGACATACTGCTACATGCACTAAGAGAGGATGCATTAGAATTGTACAACAAACCATACATTGACATTTTGGCCACTCTTCTTCAAACACTTTGTTTGAAAGGACCCAGTTCTAGGCTTGTGCGGATTCAGTCTATCAATACTTCTGACCGGGACAGAACAATGCCCACTTGGGAAAATCGATGGCAAATGGCAGGAGCAAAAGGCCAAAACAGCCCATTTAGAGAACTTCAACAGGGAACATGTGAAACAGACATGGGAAGTCTCACCAGCCATGTCGATGCTAAGCATGTAAGGTCACATTTCAGATGGAAAACCCAACATGAAGGAGAAAATCAATACGTGACATACAAACTGATACTGACACCCTGTTCGCTGGGACTGTGGATCTGTTAGTCATGGGTGAAGGCAGATTGTGGTACTCTGACATTAGCATTGCAAATGTAAAGTTCAAATTGGACACAAGTGCTGAGGCCAACCTCCTGTCCACATTTCACAGATTACGATATCAAGCGCAGATCAAGCTGTGACTCGAGGAGTAGATAGCAGCAGTGCATTACGCCAGATCAGTCTACTGTTCAATATCTCCAAGCACTTGTCTACATCAACCCTGTGGAGAGAAGCATGCATGAAATTCAGCTAGTGAAGAAGGTTGTGTCACTGAGTGTGACGTTCTCAGCCACAAAGAAGGAACTGATAGGTTGACTTCTATTTCTGTTAAAAGGTTAAGTACTTTATCCAACACACATGCTTTTCTAGGTTCTAGGTAAAGAACGTATATAGCTACAGGACAAGTCCATTAGCAGTAACAGATGAATACATTTGCTGGATTAGCTACTGGAGGCTGATCTGTTTGATTGTGTGACAGAGCCCACTGCATGGGTCAGCAGTGAAGTGTTCTCCGAAAAAATAGGGGTTATCTGCAGGTTTGTCTTGATCTCTGCCACCTAAACTGCAAAGATCTTTAAAAAACATGTTTAAGGTTTTTGATTCCTATCAATTGAAATAGTCAACATTTTCACATTCAGCTGCAAAATTTCTCAGAGAACATAAATTGAGTTGCAGCAATATAATAATTATCTGTACAAAACAGATTTCAGAATGATTTAAGATGATGATCCTCTTTCCGTAGCTGTTAAAGCGGTGCTTTTATATGTGTTTTCTGGACAAGTTCAGACTGTTTCAACTTGTTTGCTACCAATTGGTTCTTAGTAAATACACACACCAGATGTAGGGTTAAAGGATTATTATTCAAATTCACCATTTAACTGGATCTTTCAGTTATCTTGGTGAGATAGCTACAATAAAGTCCAGCACTTTGATGGAACCGGGATGCAGGTCGGGAATGTTAGGAACGCCACAGTGGGAGCATTTCATCCTCTCCCAAAGATGCATCTTGCGTGAAAGAGTCATGTAAAGTGGGAGAACAGGGAGGAATTCATCTCCAATAAAAAACGGCCATTTGCTTTAACCCTTTACAATGTGTTATACAGAGATGGTAAAAGAGAGAAAAAAGATGGAGGGAACACATAGGTGTCATGTCGAGTTTAGGCCGTTGAAGTGAAGTAAGACAGAAGAGGGAAAGTAGTGCTCACAGATTTGAGTTATGTCATTTTATTTGTGTAATAAATACTAGTGAAATTGAAAATATACTATCATCTCCATTGACATTGGTCTTAAAAGGGACAACATATCATCTCCATTGACATTGGTCTTAAAAGGGACAACATATCATCTCCATTGACATTGGGCTTTAAGGGGACAGCATATCATCTCCATTGACATTGGGCTTAAAAGGGGCAACATATCATCTCCATTGACATTGGGCTTAAAAGGGGCAACATATCATCTCAAGGGATAACAAATTATCAGAAGGTGGCATAAAGACCTACCACTCCATAATGGGGACACGCTGTATAGCATGCAGGCTTTATGCACTGATTGGGATCTGAAGCACTTTCTACTGCCACTTTCTAATGTCTCTGTATATCAGCCTTCAGCCTGCCCCTAAATACATGTGGATTTACCAGGAAGTGCATTCCCAACTGCACCCAATTCCCTATATAGTGCACTACTTTTGAGCCCTGGTTAAAAGTAATAGCCATTTGGGACAACATGTTCTCCTTTTCATAACAATGGTCTGGTTTACAAGGCCTCTAGTTTTTAACAGCTCCACATATGCTTAAAAACTGTGTCATGACCAAATGTGTGTGTCATGAAACGTCTGGGCTACCAGAAGCTTCTTTCCTAGATCAAGCTTGTCAGCTGCTGTAGATGACAGTGGGTAAAACATTTTGAATTCACCTCAGGCCCTCTCTTTCTCACACTCCCCATAATCTCTCTGGCATCTGTTTAGCAATGTTTTAAAAAGAACTTTGGGGAAAAAACACTATACGTCTGGTTACTATGTGTGGGGGAGAGCATGTTTTCTCCAACCAACTGACACAGTTGCTAAGGAAAGAAATGCATCAAGCCATCTACCATAACTCTTAATCTTTGGAACACTGCTGATGCATAATAGTAGTGTCACTCTTTTACTCGTATAAATGTAGTATCTCTAACCATGTCAATGATTCATTACATTTGAATCACAAACGGCGACTGAGATCTCCAACCAGGGAAAACAATTTAGTTTTTATTCCAATATTAGGTTCTAATTCCCCCTAAAACTCAAAGCAGCTAGAAGCAGATTCCCCAATTGAACTTGGCAAGTGAGTCAGTGAAAGAGTGAGAAACCAGGAAGGAACGGGGGAGGGGGATTTAGGAAGACATGCCATGATCCAATAAAGCTCAGTGTTGGAGTGTGATCAAACATTTAGCAGAATAGGTTCTGTCAAAAGGCCTTTTGAAACCCACCCAGCCGACCTTGGAACATCTGAAGTCCTTCAAGTATTCAAAGTTTGAGTGTGTTTGTTCAGGGAGTCCTATAGACCTGTAATTGTGCAACCCTAAATGCCACATTAATCATAACAGTCTATGTTAACTATGGAGCAGCCATGAGGCCTGGGCAGGAGGCAGCTCTCTTCATTACAATCAACTTTCTGCCTCTTCTGAACAAAGCCACTGGCCTGCCTCCTCTCCTTGCCTCCTCTCCCTGCCTCTCTTCTCCTTGCCTCTCTTCTCCCTGCCTCTCTTCTCCCTGCCTCTCTTCTCCCTGCCTCTGCTAAATACATCCGTGTCTACTTGGGGAATCCAGAAACACCACAAAAACAAAAACCCACAACAACACTCTGCAGTGGTCGTTTATTTAGGACTGTCTCCTCAGCCCTATATTGTCTCCTCAGCCCTATACTGTCTCCTCAGCCCTATATTGTCTCCTCAGCCCTAT
>JACXGK010004964.1:5233-35517 GCA_016801125.1 Novumbra hubbsi
CCCCCCCCCCCCCCCCCCCCCCCGCATCCCCACCAACAAAAAAGGAAGATAAACAGAACAGACTTTCTCCGGAGTTGACTCCGGAAAACGCCGGAGACCCACCTCCCACCACGGCATCCACGGGTTGCCTCCGGATTTCCCCCTGTTGTTCCAGCGCAGGCCGGCCCTCGAAGTGGTCCTAACTCATCCTGGGACGAGGGCATGGGCACGGCGCCCCGCGTTGGTCACACTAACGGACCGGGAGAGCCGTCTGACGCGTGACAGCGTCAAGAGAGGAATAGTAATCGCGGGGGGGGTGTGTGTGTTATTAACTCGTTTGATGGGAGGTCCTCAGCTGTTTTATGGCGGTCATCCATCAGCACGCGGCCACTCTCCTCTGTCCCGCTCGCGTCCAGAGGCACGCCAAAACCGCGGGGCAGGGAAGGAGACGCCGGCAGTTTATAGGAGCATTAAGCGGATGGTCAGGGCCCTCGCCGTAAATCCTTCCCCCATTAACCACCTATGTGGAGTGGATGAGGCCGTTATGGTTTAATTGGATGCGCCGATTGACAGAGACGCCGCTGAAAATCGCCGCTCAGACGACGGAGGGGGAAACGCGCGGCGCTGCGATTGGCCGGGACGAGGGGCTGCGGCTGGCGTGGCCTCCGTGAATTTGGCGCGCACCCTCGGTCGGCACCCTGGCACTGCCGTCTCTCGGAGGGGGGGGCTCTCGTTAAGGAGCGTGGGGTCATGGGGCAGTGACAGGCACCCCAAATCCGGCAGGGTCATGTTGGACACGGTTTGACCGTCCCGGGTCACGGAAGGCCAACTCTATTAGTGGTGGTTGCCTACTCGCAGAAGTTGCTGCGGTGTTTGACCCGTAGTGTATCGGTACCGGGTACTGGCACGGATACTGTAGGCTCTCACTTTATTGCCTCTTTCCCCTCTTGGTTTCATGAGTTATTTTTGGTCTTCATAGTCAATACTCAGATACTGTACAAACAAATAACTGTGCCCGGCTGGTTGGGCTCAGCAGCCTAATTGGAGTGTCGAGTGAGATGTTTGAATCTCCAGTACCTCAACACATCTCTGATACATCAATCTCCAGTACCTCAACACATCTCTGATACATCAATCTCCAGTACCTCAACACATCTCTGATACATCAATCGCCAGTACCTCAACACATCTCTGATACATCAATCTCCAGTACCTCAACACATCTCTGATACATCAATCTCCAGTACCTCAACACATCTCTGATACATCAATCTCCAGTACCTCAACACATCTCTGATACATCAATCTCCAGTACCTCAACACATCTCTGAGTTATGATGATTGGGGTGTTTCCTGGACCAATCTGCATGTCTGTGAAATAGAATTGCCAGGGACTCGTCCCTTCCACATGAAGTCACGTTGTCTCCTACCACTTTGACCACGAACCATCGCATTAATTCTGACTTCTGAATTACGATCCATTAGAGCAGTCAGCTCCACCTGTTTTTCCATTCCTCATTTTTTCAGCCTCTCCCGAAAGCCAAGTGGGAAGGGAAGAGGAGAAGACGAAGAAGAACGACCTTTAATGAAGAATTAGACTGGAGCCCCTCTGAATCTATCAGGAACCGTCAGGCCCTTATTCAAATGATGAATACTAACCTTTTTACTCCTCAATAAAAGAAATACCAACCGCAGTGTAAAACTGTCAAAGTTTAATTACTTTTTCAATTGTAACTCTAACGGAGTGGCAGTGATGTGGCAGATGGCAGCCCCTGCCACATCGATGAAGCCGGCTGCCGGATCATACAAATGGGATTCTCCAGTGTGTTCTTTACCATGGCCACACTTACACTGTATCCAGTGTTACGCTCCGGAATGAAAAAAAAGCCTGTCTCTCGTCCAAGTGCGGCAGGGAGTCGTGTAGATTGTGTTGTTTCAGAAACGTTAAGATTATATTTTTATATTCCACCAGGCAAACTGAACAAGGGCACTTCGTCATTTGTTGCAGTGGCTTGGGGAACAGTTATGGGGGGGGGGGGATCAGCCAGTGGTCGGGATGGTAAGTGGACCAGATTGGAAATTGATCTGATAGGTAGAAAGGTAGGTCATTGCATAAAAAAAACTAATTCTGTAGCTGTTTTAATCCTAAAACCCATATATTCCATTTTCAGTATAGTTAATAGCATTGAATTGGTTGAAATCATTTTTATTCAAGCGGTTTCAAGATTTATATCTTCTACGATTTTATGTTGTCACTAAAAACATATATGTACAATTGAAGCTTACATACACTGGATTTAAAAAAATCTGAAATAATCAAATGTATTCAGGGCTTTCAGAACTGTAGCAAATGAGCCACTAATCATCTACTCAGCTATTTTACCAACAGGCCTTATAGAATACAAATCTCAAAACAACATCTTAAGCACAAAATTATTTTCTTATCTAAAGTCAAGCCTTGATCGCTAACGTGGTGAAGCAATTAAATAGCTGCAACCACACCTTTCTCCTCTGTTTGAACAGCAGGTTAGCATATCTGCTATTGACAGCTGGAAATGAAGTTGCCTGTCTGTGATGTTTATTTCTCAGGTTGAGAAACCGTTGCCAATACCATCTGAAAATCAATTCATTTTTTTAAATTCTCAACACACATTTCTAAAACACCCATTAGACTGCTAACATATAAGTCTACGGTGGCTAAAAGCTATTGGCATGTGAGTACTTCTGCTTGTGTGTGTGTTTGTGCGTGTGTGTGTGTGCTCCCAAGTGTCTCAAATGTGAAAGCATTACACGTAAAAAGGTTGTAGGATCGATGGGAATACTTTGGCTCTCCACTGTAATATTCTTCAAAATGTTTGTTTCATTGAGACAAGGCCAAAAGTCAATATGAAAACCTTCTAAATGATTTCGGCCAACATTTTGAAGTTGATAGTTCAAAGACATACACTCAAACGACTTTAACGTATCACCCATTGAGATTGACGCTTGTTATCTGTCCATTTTGAGACATGATATGTTTTCAGGCATTTGTAGGCTTTAGTGGCCTCCCCATAGCCTACGGTTGAATAGATGAAAGATAAACCCGTTCTACACCTCCGTCCTCCGGGTTTAATGAGACAATTCCGAAGCCGCCCCAATGTTACCCCTGACATTTAGCATGTTTGTCAACATGTAACGTTTGGCCCGCACGCATTGGTCTGTGTTTAAAGCTTCGGACTGCAGCACATCACGACTCAGTGACATTCATCGCAAATTCATACTTTTAAAGTATTTTGTCAGATTTTGCACCTTGGAGCTAGCGGTTGTACCCTAATCGCTATTCCGAAATAGAGCTGTTAAGCTAGTAGTTGAGCAATATTAATTAAAACAAACCTCAGCACCCCATATGGTGCCCCTGCTAAAATAAATGACTAAACAAATTAAACGGGGTGCCAGATACGTGGGAATTAAACACACGTGTATCTTTCAATGTCATTCTCAGTGAACCTCTAACGGCGTGTGCCCCATGACCGCTGAGTTCAGCAACTCTCCGTCCAGAAGAAATATAGGCAGTGGTGCAAGTTGGGAGTTTCTTGGCTGGGGAAGAAACAGTTTTAATGACAGCTTGATAGACTGCAGGCCAAAGGGAAGAGACTGCAGACTTGCGGTGGAAACCTTTACCTTGGCTCGAGAAAGGCTTCAAATCACTAGAAGTCTTCAACAGTTTAGTTCAATTGAATCCATTCTTTTTTCCAGGGGTATTCTGTGCGCCATATGTTCCTGCTATTATTAGATAACATAAGACTGAGCGTCAGTACAATTGAAAGGGGGTCAGGTGTGATTCTAAGCAGTTGGCGCTGACAATGTATAGGGTGTTAGGATTGCTGGTATGCATTTCCTATTTGGAGCTTCACCAGAAATCACTTAGTAAGTGTGATTGGAATGGAAAGACACTGTTAGGCAAGGTCAAAAATGCTGCGCTCTCTCTGCAACCGCAGTTGCTCGATGTCAGAAAAAAAAATCTTTCTCTACAGTTTTCTTCGGTTCATAACACAGTTTTGCATAATTGGTCTGGTTGTAGATTCATTTCCGGTTCGGGTGGAAAATCAAAAGCTCCACACATCTCTTTTCGCATGTTCCAGAAAAGTCTAGCCAAATCCCCCCCCCATGAAAAATCTGAAAGATGCGGTGAACTTGTGAGTCGTCCAAAGCCACCAGAACCCCAGCATGTCGTTTCAAGCATCCTGAGGTGTCTTAGCAGGGCCACATTCCCGGGTCCACGGTACCAGTTGTGCTTACGTGGCCTGTCCACCCAGAAATGTAAACTGTACAGTAAAGCTTCCCGCAGAGGCTCGAGTCTACGTGCTGGTACCAACACACCCCTGACGGGGAGAGATCTAGGTGTCAAGAAGCGGTGGGAACTCGGACGGGGCTCTCATTTCCAGTCGGGTGTCAGCGCCTCAGGCGTTGAACGCTCTGCCCTCTTAAGGCGAGGAAACTCCCCTTGTGGGGCCGGTGGCGTTGGCATGCAGACGGGCATCGTGCCCACCTCGGTGGCAGCTGTGTTCTCTCCGCCCGGCGCCCTTCACACCTCGGCCAACGCCAGACCCCCACGGGCCAGAATCTCCCCGCGGCGGGACCTCGGCCCCGGGACATCCGTCATATTGTCAAGGTTGTAACACAACACAGTCACGAGGCTGTGAGTCAGTCGAGGTCCAGCCTCATGACATCTTGCTTTGCTTCGTGACAGCTGTGTTTTATTTAGAATTTTTTTTTTTACTTTAGGACACGAGCGGTTGTTTAGGTAAGCTCAGCGTCGTTTGTGCGACCGGGGAGCCCGAAATAGTCGGTTTATTGGCTGTCCTGCTGGGGCAGTGAGGTGGGTCACACCCACACAGAAATCATGAATGTCCATTTTTAAATGTTATGTTAAAACGTATTAACTCACACAGAGCGGTGGTGCATTTATGTCTACCAAAAACACAAACTGATCAAGAACTTTCTTTATTGTGGCCTACTGCCTTCGGAGCACATGTACCAGTGTAGCCCGGGGTTGAAACCCAGCCATCTGGACTTCATTGTCTTTTCCCACCGTCTCAAAACCATGAAGCATGACGTGCTGGAAAATAGATCACAAATTGATTTAGATATTTAATGTGCCGCCTGCACTTTCCAGCCAGTGGTTGAAAAGATACCTGTGTCGAGCCAAAAAGAGTCCCCAGAAATGATGATCTATGTCATGCGTGTGCAGATATGTGCCCGGTGGTTACAAAACCACTCCCTTTCCATCTTGGAATGTCACGGCCAGCTGAGGAATGACAGGGATTCTATGTAGGGACTGTAAACAACATGTTACACGTTCAGTGCAAACGAGCCAATTAAAAAGATTTTCTCTGTTAATCAAAACATCTCCCAGACCGCTTCTTTAATGCATGTCAGTCACACTACAACAGAACAGCACATTTTGTTCCTTTGTACGTATTGGACCCGGCTAAAGCGGGAGGCAGTGGTCTGAGTGAACTGATGATGTCATCGTGTTAAATTAATTGATCGGCAGAAGCAGACATCCGTTACATTTTCAACGAAGACGCACCCAGTAGCTTGTGTGTTGTGTGTTGTGTGTGTGTGTGTGCGATCCTTTCCTGGAAATAATGAAGCTTCAGTGCATTGCACTCATCTAGTTTTGTTGTTGTTGTTGCAGTTGTCAAGACAGAAGTCACAGCCCTGTAAGGTTTGGATCAGGCTAATTTTAGCCCAAGTAGGTCATGAAATCACCTCCCTCTTCCCACAAACACACACAGTTTTCCTGGGGAAAATATGTGTTTTCTAATTAGTCATCCGCAGAGATTGTTTGTGTTAAATCATTCCTCCCAGCCAGTATAAATCCCCTAATGGGATAGTAACTTGACAGTATTTAAAACCTACAGGGCTGCCCTCATTCTATCCACCTTCTACCGGCGTGAGCCTTCATTTCCTTTTCTCTTTCTTTCTGTTCTGTGCCTTCAAGTAATTATTTTATTTGTGCATTTTTCCGAAATAACTTTTTTCCCCATGAATACAATTTGTATATCTAATAAAGTCTAACCTTAACCCGACTAGTAGTGTTTACAGTTGTTAAAAGCAGGACTCCCGTTTACAGTTGATATATGCAGGACCCCGCCTTTGTTTAAATCGATTAGTTTGTTGGCGCTATTTTAAAAAGCAATTTAAATGTTGAGCTTGAACGATGTCTGAGTCTAACGGCCAAAAACAGACGTATCGCTTTGGGGTAGCTGGGTCTGGGATTGGGAAAGTGAGGTTCTGTCCAAATCCCCTGTTGTGAGAGTCAGTGGGTCGCCTGGACTACTTCCTCTCAGCCAGTCCATGTCCAGCACAGTCACAGCTATCAACCTAACCTGATGATACCATTTAGATAAAGAAAAAGGGGATAAGCAATGGAGACAGATATAGAGAGGGAGGGAGAGAGAATGAGACAGCGAGGTAGAGAGAGGGAGGGCGTGATAGAGGGTGGAGGTGATAGAAGGAGGGGGTGGGGGGGGGTGGAGAATGACTGACAGCGGATCCCTAAATCACAGCGCTTCCTGCCACAACAGTCACCGTGATGCCAGGGTCGTGAATTATCACGATGCATTACTACACCGGGTGCAACGTAGTAGCACCATGTCTGCTGAGATCCACCTGAGCGATGAGTACAGCCCAGTAATTAATCATGCTAATATATACAGTACATCGTCAAGCGCAGTTGTTGTGTGGTTGTCTCTCCTCCCCAGAATCGAAGCAAGCTGTCTGCAGCGCCACACTTTCCACCCAACTCCAGTTGTTTGTCTCGTAAAAATAAAAAATAACATCCGCCGTCACGGCGAGACGAATGAAGACGTTTTCAGGTTTAATGCTCACATGTGTAGCATCCATTTTGTCTCCTGTGTTCTGGGGAGCCGGAAGCTATTGACTTGGTTACATTGAGCAGATGTTGTCTAGTGGGCCTTGCTGGGATGCTCGATCAGTCAAGGGATTCAGAGGTTGGGGTGGGTGAGTCAGAGGCACAGGAGATAAGAGGAGAGGTGGGGGACCTCAGGTGTGTTGGTCCACTGGATGGGAGGAGTCTGGGACCACTGGATGGGAGGATGTGGCTCCACTGGATGGGATGATGTTGGTCCACTGGATGGGAGGATGTGGCTCCACTGGATGGGACGATGTTGGTTCACTGGATGGAAGGAGTGTTGGTCCACACCCCTTACCCACTGAAGAGTCCTCCCATTCAGTAAACCAACGCTCCTCCCATCCAGTAATCTAACATCCCCACATCTAGTTGACCAACATTCTTAAATCCAGTGGAAAAAACGTCCTTCCATCCAGTGGACCAACATCCTTCCTTCTAGTGAACCAACCCTCCCAGTTACATTCTAGCTAGCAGTTCATAGTGCTTGTTACCAGGGCCAGTGTTTAGGTTAATTCAATGTCTGACAGGTCAATGTGGGAGATTAACTGCATTTCAATTAATTGATTTGGAGAACACCTTAGGTGAAGATTTGTTCTCCACATCTGATTGTTTTTATATTGACAGCTAAGACATGGTCGTAAATTTCCCATTATGTATTTTATCCTGCTTTCTCAGTGGTTTCTGATATTTTTTTTATTAATAAGAAACACAAAGTGTGTGTGTAAATGCATGTTTGTAAGTACCTTGAGGATTGTTTTAAACTCCCTCTTCATCAGGAACAGGAACAGCCAAGCTTTCTTACTTACTGTTGTAAATCTCCCACATTCCAGCCTTCTCCCATACACCCAAACCACACAGGAGAAACCTCACACACTGCACTGCCCCCCGATGGCCAACGAAAGTTACAACAAGTGGTCTTCCCCTCCCCCGCTCCCCTCTCAGGTCCCAACTGGATATGGTGGAGCCACACACACACACACAGAGTCACGCTGAGGTGGAAATGTATTAAATATCACGCCGGTCACGCAAGAAATAAAAAACAACTTAAACTCAGAAGCTCACTGAGCTCCAGCCTCTCGTCCAGGCGATGTTGCGACAGATGTATCGCTCACTCTTAGAATAAAGAACGTCATAATTGTTCCCTTCTACTCTCCGTTCCACTCGTCTGGCCCGTGCAGCTGTGGATTCTGGGTAACCCATTGGAAAAAGCTCGAACTATATCCTGGGGGTCGGGGGGGAATTGGGGCTCCCCATCCCTCTTCTAAAGGGGTTCACTCTGGGTTCTAGAGTAGATTCGGGGGGTTCATATTCCCATCAGGTGAACAACCCAACACCCCCTGTGGACCACTGTCATCAGCAGGTGACACACCTGTAGTCCACAACGCCACCGCCAGCCTCTTCTCTGAGAGAAAAAGAGAGAGAGAGGTGAGAAAAGAAGAGACATAGAAGAGAGAGGGAGAGCCAACAAGTGTGGTGTTGAATATCCATGATTGTGTGTGATGGTGGTCTTGGCTGAGCCTTGGTGGTTGTTACGGTAACGGAATTGTCACCCTGCCTCTTAACCTTCTTTCAACAAGAGCTGGACACATATACCCTGGTGGGTTCTAACACTGCGTCGTTCACACACACACACACACACCCTACTCAGAACCTGCCCACACACACCATCCATTTCCTCTATGGAAAGAAGGGAATGAAGACTTTTAAATTCCCTGTGAAATAAATGTGGCGTTGTCCTCAGTGGCTTGTCCCGACCCGTTCCCCTGTGCCAAATAAGATGTTTTCCCTCCGCTTTTGTTCCTGTTGGTCTACCTGTTGGATCAGTGTTGACTCTCTCAGCTTGTCAGACGTGAGCCTGTGTAACCAAGGCGTTTCGCTCCGCAGTGCCTTGTCTGTCCCTGTAAGCCCGTCTTTCAACTCCTGGTTAATGAAGGGGTACAAGTGCTCATTGACCTCCCGCTGAATGACTCCAAAGTCCAAAGAACCGCAGAAAATGAAAAGGTGATTACAATAGTTCTGCGATGATTAGCCCGGGCCCGGTTTATTGTATTAGCTATGCAAACGCCCTTCAAGAGCTCCCCCCCCCCCACCCCCCCTCCACGTATTGGATGGAAGGGATTAGAAGAGCGGCCTGATTTACTTTGTGCGTAAGTGCGTAGCTGAATGGCTATTACAGTGTTGCGGTGGGTAAAATTTCTGGGGATGTTGTCTTAAAAACCTTTAGTTTACATACACCCAAGGGTTTGTCTGTGGTCACGTGTGTTCCACTCGGACTGTACTGTGTGTTTGATTTTGAGAAGGATTACTCGTAACTAGCCTCGATTGACATACGCCCATCTCCGCCGACGTAGCAACAGCAATTGTTTGCTCCAAGTGCTTGGATTACAAAGAGCGCGGCCTATAGCGCACAAGCCTGCGCCTGCAGTGAATTCATGGTTTGACGGTTTGTTTATTAATGACTTTGAGGGGTTCTGAACAAGTGCAGATCAAGTCAGGCTCCCCCATGAGGTCATGGGACTCAGCCTGGACGAAACGACCGGTGATTGGTTGCCAGTGTGACGTGCGGGAGTCCTCCATCGCCTTGTCTACTGCCGTCATATGACATTCACCCGTCCTCTCAAACCCGGAGCCCCCCGGCCCTTTGCTGTACCACCCCCGGGCAGGATCGGTGGGGCATTCAGGGTCCCTCGAAGGCCTTCATGGTGGAAACACGCAGGTTTTGTTCTATGAAGACGTGGGAAAGTCTGCCGTTCATCCCCAGAGCTAAATATAACCACTGTCTGGAGTTTGTTCCTCCTCCGTGTCTCTCTTTGCTCTCTTCTGGCATTCATCTTCTTCATGTTGTTAATGTTTCTGTGGGGCTCATAATTCCTCCTGACAGCTTGGTGCGCTACCAGGCCTGGGAGATGCAGCCCCCACCAGCCGAATAAATAAATGAATAAATAATAAATAAACATGTCTGCCTTTTAAAAATGTACACAAATCTAAGTAAAGGGCCACATGCTACCCCTTTCTCCATTTTGAGTTAATGACCTCACTATTGTAACTTCTGACTCACCAGCAGGTATACCTCCAATTAGAAATGTTGTCAGGAGCCAATATCAGCTAAGGATAACCCTTCACGTCCCTAATGTCCATTCTCAAAACCTTTGTGCACTCAGTGGGTATCAAACATCAGAAAATAAAAAATCTTGCAGAAAATTTCAAAACACATTTGCTGGTACTTCTCTTCCAGCTGTTTATATTTTGAACGTGACTGCCTTCAAAATCACCGTATAAGCATAGCCAATAAAATTGACTTGCAAGCCGGCCTTTGCATGTTGTGTGTCAGTCAGAAATCAAGTTTGTTTTTCAAGAAGTTTCAAAGACAACAATGTTTTATCAAATCCATGCACACATGCAATCTGAATGATTTACTGTAAAAGCAATGGCTTTTTTCTGGAAATGTCATCAATTCTGTTTTCTTCATTCGTTAACATGTATTCCTTCCTTTGTTCTTCTAGGTCTTGTTCCACACTGCCCCTACAGGTGAGGAGCAGGGGGGAGTCCTTTTGCTCCCCCTCTCCCACGACCTGGCCTCTGCCTTAATGGGGCAGTCACGGCGCAACCACATCCACAGAAATCCCTCTTTTCTGTTGGGTGGCCAAATGGAACCGCAAAATGTAATGATTAGTGCCTGTCTGGACGTAGAAGCACAGCACATGTGTTTGTTCATTGTTGAAGTGTGTGTGTGTGTGTCTGTCCGAGTCCAAGAACCCAGGGCCCTTTCCGGGGGGAACACGTCTCAGACTACGAGACGAATCATAAGTCAGCGATCTTTGGGGATGTTTGTTTATCCATACAGACATCATTCATTTCTCATTGCTAATCAACAGGCAGATAACGTCTAAATAATGGAGCGTAAATACTGATCATATCGCGAAGCTGTTTGCTTTCTGGTGGAGGAAAAGAAAGAGAAACAGAGAATTCTGAGGCGGCTCTATTAGTTTTGCGGTGGAAACAAACACACGGCTGAAAGGGCACCCGGGCCCCTAGAAGAATAAAGGGAGGAAGGTGTCAGAAAGACTTAACAGGCATTAGACACAAACAGAGACACATGGCGTCTGTACCACGGGAGCCCAGCGCACCGGTGTAAGTATCCCACCAACCATTACATACGTTCATTCCGTCACCTTGACTTCCAGGTAACTAGGCAGTGACACAGCCATGGAGGCCCCCCCCCCCCACACACACACACTCTCTCATGCGTCTCAGGACACTAAGTCTTCCTTTCGAAGGCGCCCCGGTTCAAACAAATGAGGCTTGCTTTCACCTTTGGAACCCACTTCTGCCAGAGAACGATAGCACAATACCTCCTCCGCCACACACACTCACACACACACACACACTCACACACACCCAGAGACAAGCAGCAAGATTCTTATTATAATTCTACCTACCACCCAGTCCCTGGCAGACGGCCCCGGTAGAGATAAAAAGGTATTTAACCATGAGCTGGTGCTAATTGATGGTGGTCATTACACCCCTCGGAGCCTGATTGGTTTCTATAGAGAGAAGGAGCTTATTAGTGGCGCTGGGGGTCGCCGGCGGCAACAGCAGCCGTGGTGATGGTGGTGCTACGGTGGGTGCTTTCCTGAAGTCCTTGATTAATTATTCAGGCGGTCTCATGTCAGAGTTGTACTTTAGATAAGAGGAGGTGAAGCCGCGGACTCCTTTTATGAAGCCTCCCTGTATAAGCAGGAAGATTAGAGACGGACAGTGATGGCGGAGTCCCGCGGTGGCCCGGGGGTTAAACCTGGAACGTTCTCTAGCTGGACGTGTCAAGTGGCTCGCTTATGTCATCTCACCGACGTCGGATAAAACCCGCGTTGAAAACCCCTCCGCGCGATTAGTCTCAACATTAATACATCTGTAAGTTAAGAGGCGTTAATAGTGTGTGTTTGCACACAGGGAGATTTCACTGGGTCACATGTAGTATCCTGGAACCTTTGGTTTTACTTTGGTGCACTCATTTATCTCTCTCAGTTCGAGATTTTGATTTTCACCTCATAACTTTCTAAGTTGTATTCCGTTATCGTTTGTTATCGTGTGTTTAAATATATTCAAGAGTCGTTCACTGAACGCCTCACATACGATGGCTTTCAATCTCCTGCAGTGAATTAGTTAACCACCTTTATGCAAAATTCCAGAGGCTGTCCAGCACGCTGCAGTGCCCCCCGCTGGACAGCACGGGGAACTGCAGCTCAAAGGAAACACTGTCATCAGCTCCCATTGGACAGGGTCATGATCCCCCTAGCGACCAATCACTGGCGAGAATGTGACCATTGATGAATTAACCCAGAAATCTGGGTAGAATGTGGGAGTTGGCTATAATAGAATGATCCACAACAGTGCATGGCTATTTAAACATGCATGAATCATGTTCGGTAGGGGCTATGCGTGCATGTCTGTACATCAGTGTTTATGTTCACAAGACTAGTGCATTCATTTGTGAGAATACCTAATTGTGTTTGGACATTTTAATAAGGTCTCTCTCTTTTTCTCTCTCTGCCTCTCTCTCTCTCTGTCTTTCTATATATACATACACACAAACATATATATGTATATATATATGTATATATGTGTGTGTGTGTGTGTGGGTGTTTGTGTGTATGTATATACAGTACCAGTCAAAAGTTTAAACACACATACCCGTTCAAGTGAATGGGCCAGTGTCCAAACCTTGGCCTGGTACTGTATACACAGTATATATACAATGTATATATACATATAAATATGCATATATTTATATATATATATATATACTGGTCAAAATGAAGGGAACATGTCAAATAACACCTTCAGGAATGCCAAACTGTCCATTTAGGAAGCACAAGTGATAGTGAATCAATATTGTCTGTTTTGGTATAAAATAACAGCTGCAACGGAGAGGCAACATCAAGAAAGCCCCCAAAACGGGAATGGTTTTGCAGGTGGTGGCCGCAGGCAAATTCTCTCTCCTCATCTTTCCTGATTCTTTTGCATTTTGCTAGTGTCCTTGTTACTACGGGTAGCATGAGGCGGTACTGCAGCCCATTCAGGTTGCACAGCTCCTCCAGGATGTCACCTCCATACGTGCCGTCGCAGGAAGGTTTGCTGTGTCTCCCTGTACAGTCTGAAGAGCATGGAGGAGATACCAGGAGACAGGCCGTTAAACGTGGAGTGCTGGACAGGGCAGTAGAAGGGCTTAAACCCAGCGGCATCCCCCAGTGAACGTTATGCTTCCAGCTAAATCGTCTGGCACGACTGGTTTGGCCGTGGGTCGGCGGTGGTCTGGGGAGACATATCCTTGGACTGGCCCTCAGATCTCCCAGACCCGAATCCAATCGAGAACTTCTGGGACGTTATTTATCGGTGCTTCCGACGTTGCCAAGTAGCGCCACAGACTGTACGTGCGCTCTCATCAGGAGCGTGCCCAGGCGCTGTCAGGAGCGATCCCGGCAAGATGTGGCCAGACACACCACTGAATCACATTGTGATGATATGCCCGCAGGTTGTAACAGCCTGTGATTTCAATGGTTTCCTTTAATTTTTAGTTGAATCATTGATTGGTTGAGTTGAATCCAGCCATAAATCGGTGGGTTTCCATTGACCGTTGTTACGTCATTTTGCTCCCAACAAATTAAACAATGTACAGTAAATATAATTTACGTTTCATCGAAACGTAAGCAGCGGTGGCGTTGGTGGCGTGTACTTTGAGCAGGTATGTACTCTGAGCAGTATATATATATATATACATACGGTAGGGTTATTATATGTATTCATGTGTGCGTATATGTATTCATGGGGTGGGTGTGTGTTTGTGTGTGCACGACAAACTGCTGTCTGAAAGATGCCCTTTCCGGAGGAGCCTATTGGACCGGTCAGGGAGGTGTAGGAGGTGTAGGAGGTGGATTGTGATGACTCATGTGTCTGGAATGGGGTGGGGTGACCCAGGTGTGACTGGCAGGTCAATGGTGCCCTGGGTAGGTTGCCTCCCCACTCAACAACGTGTGTCACCCTTGGCCCGCCCACCTACCTCCATTGTCTGAGCTCTACACACACTACACACACTACACACACACACTACACACACAGACACTACACACACACACTACACACACACACACACACACACTACACACACTACACTCACACCACACACACCCTATACACACACACTAATTCCTCCATTCTCTTCACAAGCCACAATAGGAGTCCAGAGCAAACAGCTCTGCTGTCAACAAGATCAGCCATGTCCCCACCTCTTTCCCACAGTACCAGCCACAGCAGCTAGGTAGAGAGGCAGTCTCAAAGGGGTTCTCCTATTGGTGTAGCTGAAAAACCTTTTGAGAACCTACAAATGGGTTAGATCAGACGCTGCTGAAACACATTCAGGTCATTCACGTTGCACACTAGCGTCACTTGAGAAACGTGTCCAATCAAACACTACCCCACCAATCAAACACTACCCCACCAATCAAACACACCCCCACCAATCAAACACTAAACCACCAAAACCCAACCGGACCAATAAAACATTAACCGACCAATCGTGTCCGAGAAATGAGTCGCTCAACTTGTGCACGGCGAGAGGAGTGCCGGTGATCTGGTGTGCACACAGAACATCCTGTACAGGCTGCTGCAGAAGCTTCCGGTGGCACATTGCCAACATTACCATTCAACCAGGCCCGCGGAGCTGTGCACAATGTCCTGCTCACCGGTGACGGGGGCTGTCCTTGTGAATGACAATAAAAAACCAAACGAGGGAGAGCTGAAAGGCTGGTGTTGTCATGCCGATTTCATAACCAAATAATCACAGTATAAAAAAAGAGGGGGGGTGGATCTATTCCCCGAGCCGTGCCATGATCTTGGCTACGGGCGGTCAATAATTCCTACTTGAGAAAACAAGAGGAAACGAGGGGAAAGGCACCCCCCATAGAAACAGGCATCCGTTTCTTCTCACAAGTTCCCTCCTCCTCACACATCCATTCCCACCTTCCGAGCAGCTTTGAAACGCGTTCATAAAGTTTCGGGGTGAGTTTTTTTACGAGTTGGAAGTCGTTTAAAAAAAAAAACAACATATAAATTAACCAGTGTTTATTTTAAAAACAACATTAAAGCCCCCCGCCCCCGAGGACGTAGCCCGTGAACGACGCCATTGACCGCGAAGCGCCGTGCAACGACTGGCCTGTGCGTTGCCTCGTTGCGACAGGAGGGCTTGTTGACCCTGCAGATTCATTTAATTGCACCTTTAATTCTGTTTACTGCACGGCTAAGTGACGCGCAAACAGTGGCGAAATCCTAAGCGATAACGACCGCGCTGAAAAGTGTACGGTGAAACCTCCCGCCCTGCCACTGGTGAATTACAGGACTCAGGGGGGTGTGGGGAGGTACCGCCAAATACTGCTGCTCCCCCCCACCCCCTACCCCCCACCCCCAGTCCGCTGTGGCCCGGTTCTTGAACTCCAGTAATAACAATTAACAAAGGAGCACTAAGAATAAACTAAAACACGTGTGCCTGATTCTGACGTCCATTCCCATTACCCAGCCTGCCCCAGTTACTCCTTTCACCATCCATCTCTCTCTCTTTCCACCCTCTTTCTCTCTCTCTTTTCACCCTCTTTCTCTCTGTCTTTTCTACCCCCCTCTCTTACGTCCTTTCCGACATGGTGGCCTCCGTAACGGCGGTAGGGAAAATACAAATGCCAGCCTCTGCTGCAAAGCTCCAGTTACATGATGCAGACATATTGTTTTCTTCTGAGTTAACAACGAGGCCCTCTGTGTTCCTCTCCAGCGTGGAGCTCCCCCTTGAGGCACCTGTGGGATATTGAAGCCTGCCTCATCTGGAAACTTTCCCATTTCTATTCCCATTTCCCACACATGGGGAAAATAGTGCATACAAAATGAGTAAGAAAGTTATTCTGAGGGATGTAGTTTAATTCACAGTAGTGCGTAATTTAATGTTTCATTTAATTAAAATGTTTTATATTGAGATATGAATGTTTATATGTATGTACATATACTTTAATATTGGAGTAAATTGGTTTTTGAACAAGGTAACAAAACATTTTTGGAAATGCATTGACATTATTTGTCGCATTAAACGCATTATTTATTTACATTTAATGTTTAAATATAATATATATATATATATATATATATATATATATATATGTTCACTTAATTTGTTGTTTTTGTTTATCATAGAAATCATGATTGGGGCGTCAAAATAAAAGAGAATAATTAATTAATTAACACTAATATTCCTTGAATACGTTGCGGTCACTAACACAATATTAAATTACATTTGCCGTACCAACGATAACCAGTGAATTAAAACACCAAACAATTAAAAGCAAATAAACAGCAGCAGCAACAGAAAAAAAAAACATCAACCTGTATTTAGCGACAGATAAAAAACATTTTCAGCTAAAATAATACTAAAAATAGGGTGCTTTGATAAATTATTTTATTTTAGCTTTGAGCTAAAATTCAATTCAAATTACATGGGAACCAATTGAACTTTGACCTTTATGTAAAAATGCGCTGGTTTAAACACAAACAAAATGGAATTGGTGCTTTTTGTAAATATGACACATCTCCCAAATACCTAAAAAGCACACAACAACCATAACCATGAACAATTTAAAAGACAGAAAAACAGACAACTATGTCTTATCTTTTTACTCCCCCAACTATGTCTTATCTTTTTACTCTCAAAACTATGTCTTATCTTTTTTCTCCCCCAACTATGGCTTATCTTTTTACTCCCCCAACTATGTCTTATCTTTTTACTCTCAAAACTATGTCTTATCTTTTTTCTCCCCCAACTATGGCTTATCTTGTTACTCCTCCAACTATGTCTTATCTTTTTACTCCCCCAACTATGTCTTATCTTGTTACTCCCCCAACTATGTCTTATCTTGTTACTCCCCCAACTATGTCTTCAACCACGTTTTCAATGCCACTGTATGACTTTGTGGGTCACTGCTACAGCAACACAGGCCTCTTCCACTACCTCCTCCGAACAGCCCCTCTCCTTTAAGCACCCCCACCCTTAAGCCCCTCTCCTTTAAGCACCCCCTCCCTTAAGCACCCCCTCCCTTAAGCACCCCCTCCTTTAAGTACCCCCAGCCCTATAACCAGGAGTTCCATCTGACCCTACATGCCAGGTTGGTGGCGCCCGAACCAGCAGAGACGTTACAAGGAAATCTCGTGATGAGCGGCGATCAGCTGCCCCTGGGTCTGCGCTAGCCCAACAGTGGCCGTGGCATCACCGGGACTCTAACCCGCAGCCATAGTGAGTTAGAAATGCGAGAAAGGTACCTGACAACTGTGTCCTCTAACAACCATAACAGTAGAGACAATTTAAAGGGCATTTTTACGTACAGTATGTATCATTTCTGGTGTGGTGGTGCACAACATGTAAGGACCAACTACAAGCGGTGGAGGCGACCTGATGTGGGGGATGTGGTTATGGAATGTGTGGAATGTGTGCCGGAAAAACGCCAGCGTTTCTTTTTAGCATAAAACCACAAAACCAAATGACAATAAGAAAAAAGTATGGATACAAATAAAATTACAAATTAATTGACAAAACATTGGTCAAACTAATTTGTGCTCTAAGAAGGTGCTTGCTCATCTCTGCTTGATGAAAAGGGATTGTACAGGAAATGGTAGAAAGGGCCCCCCACAAATGATTAAATCCAAGAGCATGATGAGTCTGAAACGATGAGTGTGACTGATGTGGCTAGCTACCTAACATCAACAACAACACATCCTAACACTCAAGAAAGATCCTAAAGCCAAGGCCTAGTTGGTTTGCGATTAGGATCAAGATCAAGTTAGCTAACTCGACAACAAGAACTTTCATTGGAGTTTACATGACCCGGTTACTCTCTAAATTCACCATGGTATTTCATCCTTTCATCCTCATCTTTAAGTAAGCAATATAGCTAGTAGCGTGCTGGCAACCATGAACAATATTAACCAAGCTATGTAATGAGTCTACGGGCATATATTGAATTTAGACAGTTCCAGGTAAATTTATTGTTTTGTTGTGTTCTCAACTTTGTTATCTTACCTTTACCAGATTGTCTAGGACTCCCGTTTCGGGTGGTTTTGAGAAACAATGTGTCGAAATATTTACTGTTGGCATTCTTGAAGTTTGAAATCATACCGCTGTCCTCTTCCACTGTGCGGCCATAAATTTAGTTCTACAGCTTTGCAGGACCTACTGTAAGAGACAGTAACATTCAGCCATTTTCTCCCCTTTCCCTCTCACATCCTTCCTCGGCAGTGGCCTGTGTTTTATTGCCTCACTGTTTATGCCAATCTGTTTCCCTTGGGCACTGGAGCCTCTACCAGGCATTCCCCCCCTCCGACTCTCCCATCCAGAAGGTAGGACGCATTGTTGCCTGCGCCGTGTGTGGTAGGATTTAGGTCCAGTGTCTCGCCTGAAGTGGGAGCCTCCTTGGGCCTGGGTCTCTCCGGCTGGGTCCCATATCATGTTCCTGGGGGGGCCTCTGTCAAAAGTAGTGCGCCATAAAGGGATTAGTTGGTGGTTGAGGACCAGCAGTTGGTCTACGTCCACCCGGCCTCACATAAATCACGTCGCCCCGCGTTACCCCCCGAGCCCGGGTTGTCGTGACGGAGGTTAGAGGCAAGACATTCCCAGACGAAACACATTACACACACGTGGACACAACACTGCCGGACGTCCTCGGTCATGGGTGTGACGGACACCCTCGCAGGCGTATACGGCGATCTGATCTCCATTTTCAGATCCGAACACGGAAAGTGACTCGATATTAAATGTGTCCAGTCCGTCCGGCTACCTTGTAGCATTCAGTGGGCAGTAGAGTGAGACGGGCGGTGGAGATTTGAGGCCTTCACCCACCTGCAGAGGCCTGGGGGCGTATCTGGTCCCAGGTAACCCACCAAGAGGGACAGGTCTCTCTGCCACCACCACACAGCCTATTGTGGGGTTCGTGTCTTCATACTGTCCTCAGGGAGACTTCATACCTCCTTCATAACAGGTCCAGTCATGACTCCACCCAGCTTGCTTAAATAGTGCGTGTAGCACATGATAAATTGATCATGCACCACATCAAGGTCTGCATTATGATATATATAATGGTCTACATAACACACACCCCCCCCGCCCCCGATGTTCCAATATGCTGAAAATGTCCCCAATATACTGATATATAAATTATAAATGAAAAGAAAATGCGCCAAGCAGTAAACGAATGAAGCAGCTTTTGTATATCTGGAATTTGCCAGTAAAAGATATGACTTAAATACCAGCATAACAAATGTTGATACAGAGCCACACTGGTCTTGCAGGTCACTCCTGCCGAACCAATCGTATTTCCCCCATCCTCAAAGCCACACCCACCGCCTCACCGTCTCCTGACTGACCTCTCCGTGCCCCTGGCTCCACCCATCTGTCAACTGTCGCTAGTTTCTTTACCACACACGCAACACGCGTGCACGCAAACACACACACACATACAGATAGGCCTAGATGCTCCCTCACCTCCTCCTAAATGTTTCAGGTGTTTAAGTGTCTGTCGGGGTTATGGATGAGTTCCTGAACCTCATGCCCTGACTGACTGATGGTGGCACTGATGGCTGCACTGACCACCAGCTTGCAGGACTCTGGGATGGGGGGTGTGTGTGTGTGGTCGTGTGTGTCCATGAAACTGCAGAAAGAGATGTTCAGGTACATTTCTGTTGAGACAATATTAATAGTGGTTGGGTGGATTTTAAATGCTGACTGAAATGTGTTGAGGACCTCTCTGTACGCTTGACCTCCCTGGCCGTGGGGTGACGTCCTACCTTCTGATGGCCATGGAGTGTGTCTGTTCTTGCCTTAGGGCCAGTCTGACCAGTTTAATTCCGCTCTTCTACATCTGCCTAACCACCAACCTGTGAGTCTTATCACATGCCACCACTGAACCATCAATACCACACAGATGTTTCTGGAAGGTCTGCATACAGGTTCTAAGGTCATGTTTTAATCACCCTGTCTTAAATCATGTTAAATGTCACTGTGTTTTACAGTATGTTGTCAGGAAGCATAGATTGGAAAGTGTCCTCAGTTGATAAGAGTGTTTTGTACACAATATTAGTCTTAGTATTAATGCTTCTCAGGTTGGTTAATCTAACTCCAACTAGCCTGACTGGTGAATCGCCAAGATGTATCGTCTTCACAGAATGTGCCATAACAGAACTGTTATGTAGCTGATTTGTTTATGCCTAGATAAGTATATTCTAAGACACAGAATGAATACATTCTACTAGTATATGTAATATGATTGACAAATGTAAGATTACGTTTGGTATGAAACATAACAGAAACACTAATGTGACATTTACAAAACTTCCACAGGGTTAATGTTTCTTGAATTGTCTCATTGAAGTTTACATGTATTACTATACATTATGCTGCAACAGTAGGTGATGTACGTATTAAATTGCTTCTGTATACGTAAACTAAGATCCCCCTGAGAAGACATCCAGCCAACCAATGCAGCGTGCAGTCAGTCACTTTCATGCCGGGCTGTAGCTTTTGTGCTCACGTTTATATCGAGAAGGGAAAGTTGTGATTAAGAATTTCTAGTTTTCCTGTTCCAATTCCAGACCATTTATCTCCAGATTACATTATGTCTCAGAAATCTGAAAATACGAGTTATGTTTAAGAAACTCAGACTTTCCTATTGTAATAGGAGTAGAGTTTGATTTTGTCTGATTTGAGCCAACATATCTTTGTGTTTTGCGTTAACTAACTGAAAACCGATGCTTTCCTGTATGCTACGATTATAGAACAAAATGCATGTTGTCTTTTAGGATACACTTAAGGCAAAGACATAGAAACAGAGAGACAATGAAGATCCCTCATACCATCAAGCTTCACCCAGAATCCACCCCCTATAACAGTATTACCACATCATCACACCCCTCAATCCAAGTCACACCTCTCTCTCCACCCAGACTTCACCCCCTCTCTCTCCACACAGACTCCACCCCCTCTCTCTCATCACAGGCCCCGCAACCTCACCCTGACATATCTTCAGTCCACTACGTAACCCAAATTCACTCTCTTCAGTCCACCCCATAACCCAAATGCACTCACTCCAATCCACTCCAACACCCCAATTCACTCTCTTCAGTCCACTCCGTCACCTCAATTCACTCTTTTCCCTCATATGGCACTAATCCAAAATGGCCACCTAGCCCACCTTGTCGACGGCCGGGGAACACAGTCTGGCAGTCTATTTCTTTCTCCGGCGTGTTCTTTGCCTATTAGCTCTAATGCAAACATCAGTCTGATGTTAATGGCAAGGCAAACGTAGCGGCTCATGCCAGTTTCCCCTGCGACCGGTTCCCTGTGATGTATCGCTGAGACCTGGGGAGCCAGAGAGGTACTCAGAGGTAAGAAAGACGAGGGGTGTTTCCAGGGTAACCGTGCCACCGTCAGCTTTCCGCCCTCGTCACTACTGTCAGGGTTATCAACACACAGCTACCATTGTAGACACCGCACACACACATATATATATATATATATATCAAATAAGAGTAATCTGTAAATCAGTTGGTAAGCCTAGTAGTATCCAGCATGCTTTCTTTGAGATGAATACACCTTGCTTTCAGGGCCAGACCATCAGGGTCTGTCTTGGTCAAATGATCAATTATCAGTCGCTTAAAAACCAAAAGATACACTTTTGTTGAATTTAGGGGAGTCCACTTGTTACAAATCCTAGTCACTTCTGTCCCTTACCTGAGAGGTTGTTGTCCTTGTCAGAGAGGGGGAGGGGCTGTCAGGGGGAGATGGGGAGAGTGGGAGAGTGGGAGAGGGGCCCTCAGTCATTAATCAGCCATGCGTAGAGTGCTCCTGTCTCACCTGTCTACCTGGGATAGAATGGCTTGTGTGTGTGTGACTTCTGAGTCTGTGTCTTCGTGTGTGTGTGTGTGTCTCTCACTCTGTGAGGGTGTGTCTATGTGTGTGTGTGTGTCTTGGTGAGTGCTCCTTAGCGGCCTTGACTCTGTGTGTGTTTGCGCGGGCTCTGGTGTCATGGCTAGGACATCTGACACTGAGCCCTCCAGTCTACCGAGCCACTGATGGATGGGGCCACATCCAGGGCCCTGGCGGTCCCTAGGAGAGCTGGGGAACCGGTTAGCAGAGGGGGTGTGGAGGCCTGTGTGTGGCCACACTGGAGGCCTGATGTCATTTCAGTTCTGATTCAAGTTTGGGTAAAATATGTTGTTTGTGTTTGTGCGTGCCTATGACCATTTCTTGTGTGTTGTATTTTTAAAGGTTTCTGGTGTTATGTTCCCTGAGGTGAGTCAGTCTGATGGAATATGATAGAACATGCCAAATGGCCGACCTGTCAGTGTCAAGGATCTCATTAAGGAAGCTGACATCCTCTTGACCTCCCTGTGACCTTAGAGTGGGGAAACACGGTTCCTACTTTACATCCAAACCCACTTCATTATAATGTCCGCCATTCACGCCAGTGACGCCAACCAAACAGAGGGCAGGCTTTAGGAGAGGTGGTGTATCTGTCATATAGTAACGTATAGGTGGACTGGCCATATTCCCGAACCGGGGAGGAGATGGGGCTGTAACCTGTCAGGTGCCCATCCCAGGAGCCCACGCGGCTCGGCTCGGGCCCAGAGGGGAGTCTGCCAAGCGGGCTCCGAGGAGGTGGTGGAGGTGAGGGGGGCCCGGTGGGGGGAGGTCTGTTGCCCAGTGATGAATTCTACTCCCAGCTGTCCCCTTTCCTGGAGCCGCAGCGAGTGTCATTCTGTTTCCTGGCAGCGCCGAGCTTGACAGGTGCACCTGCACTTCTGCCCCTCCCCCCATAACCCACCCCCCCCATCCTGCACCACCACACACACACTACAACACACACACTACAACACACACACGACCACACACACACTACAACACACACCTCGGTTCCTCAGGTGAAACGTGGCCCCGGGTTCCCTCTGCGTCCGTCAGGACGGGTAGTTTTGGTTCTCCCTCCTCACCGGGGGATATTAAATCACGCCAGCCGTCTCCACCACCCGCCCTCCGACACGTGGCCTTTGAACTCACCGACAGTGTCGGGTCTCGCACCTTGGGGCTCGCGGGGAGGGCGGTGGTTCCGGAGACGGCGTCCTTTTCAAAGAACAGACGGTCCAGGTGTTCCTGCGCAGATAGATGGCCGCCCTCAGGGATGGATGCAGGGTGATCTGTGGAGCTACTGGAGAAGGGGGGGGGGGGTTACACCTTCTGTCATCTACAGATGCAGATCTAGCACGGAACGGCACTGAGATAGATCACGCGACACCGCTCCAATGAGAAATAAGCGGATGAGTGTTCCGACTGTGAAGATGACATCACTTGTGTCTGCCTGGACGATGCGGCAGCCGGCCTCTCTCTGAACCCATGTGGTCTCATGCCAGGGCGGATCAATGGCCGTTGTGATCGCTCGCCCTGGATGGACATTCTACTGCGGACTGGGAGGACGAGGGTGAAGGTGACTGGACACTTCCCTGGCATTTCTGAATGGGCAGGACGGGCACCTTCGGGAAACCCGTCTCCACACACAGCTCCATGGGGAGGGTTGGAGCGCGGGGTCCCTGGGGAGGGTTGGAGCGCGGGGTCCCTGGGGAGGGTTGGAGCGCGGGGTCCCTGGGGAGGGTTGGAGCGCGGGGTCCCTGGGAAGGGTTGGAGCACGGGGTCCCTGGGGAGGGCTGGACCACAAGCGGCCTCGTCATCACCTCACAAAGGGCACCTTTGAAGAGCACTGTCTGTCTCCACGCTGCACATGTGTGCACACATTGCGTGTGCCGATCTGTGTGTTTAGGGGTGTGTGTGTGAGAACTCCACGGGTGTGGCTGTCAAAGGGATTAGGTGTCGTCATGGTTGCCAGTGGGGCGTCACATGTTGCTCCTCCCATCGTTCAAAAACACACTGCGTGACCTGAGCTGCCGCCCAATCCTGTTGCTTCCTCGTTGCTGCTGACGTGGGCTGCAGAGGTAGGGACTAGACACTGAACCCCCACCCCATCCACCCTCCCACAGCCTGTCAGAACCCCACACCCATCCTTGATTAAACGGTGACCCACTAAGGCGCCACCGCTACAAGCAGCCCACCAGACCTTCCAAACACTGCCACCTAATGGCCGAGCCTCGCCATCTCCTCCTTTCTCTTCGCAACCGCCTTTTTGTTGAGATATTTGTGGCGTTTGTGTTTTATCAAGGCTGACGTTGAACAGTGGTAGTAGACAGAGTAGAGGTAAAACCTGGTATGAAGGGTGGTGTGGAGGTATAACTCTGGTCTATAGGATGGTGTGGAGGTATAACACTGGTCTATAGGGTGGTGTGGAGGTATAACTCTGGTCTATAGGGTGGTGTGGAGGTATAACACTGGTCTATAGGGTGGTGTAGAGGTATAACCCTGGTATATAGGGTGGTGTGGATGTATAACCCTGGTATATAGGGTGGTGTGGAGGTATAACCTTGGTCTATAGGGTGGTGTGGAGGTATAACCCTGGTATATAGGGTGGTGTGGAGGTATAACCCTGGTATATAGGGTGGTGTGGAGGTATAACCCTGGTCTATAGGGTGGGGTGGAGGTATAACCCTGGTATATAGGGTGGTGTGGAGGTATAACCCTGGTCTAAAGGGTGGTGTGGAGGTATAACCCTCGTATATTGGGTGGTATGAAGGTATAATCCTGGTCTAAAAACTGGTGTGGAGGATTTAACCCTGGTTGATAGGGTGGTGTAAAGTATTTAACCCTGCTCTATAGGGTGGTGTAGAGGTATGACCCTGGTCTATAGGCTGGTGTAGTTGTGTTCATCTTCTCAGGCCACCAGATAATAGGGTCTTCATTCATTTTTTTTAAACCTTTTCTTTTCACTTTAATTCTTTTTCTCTCTCTTTTGCCCTCAAAACAAATACCATGTGACTCATATAAAAGGAACTGCGACTAAAGTCATTACGATAGATCCGCCCCCCCCCCCCCCCCCCAAGAGAGGGTAAATGGAGTTCAAAGTTCATCCACTGTTACCCACCCTCACCAAATGATGGATCCTTTTCTATTGAACCTAAAATAAAGGTGTTTTCATTTTGGATGAGGAACAGAGACGCTTGGGGACCTAATGCCAAAAGGAGAACTCTGACACCACATTGATGTGTATTCAGATCAAATGAAATGCAACTTAACAAACCAGCAGAACCCTTTGTAGCGCTGAGGCTCCGCCCACCTTATTCCCGCAGTTAAGAGGTTTCCAGGTTGACACCCTTTCCTCTTGAGCACTGAGTAGCGAGGAGCTTTGTAGAGACTGCAGACTGCAGCCGCGTGACCCAGGCACGTCCGTGTGACCTCACCAACCGCCGGTAACACTGACGACCAGGACAGTTCACGTTCAGTTCATGGGTTCGACTCACATTCACGGGTCGGTGTGGGAAACGGAGGGATGTTTCAGCCGCCAATGGCAGTCTGTATGCATGGCAACAAGGGGCAGGCTGGCAGGCAGCGTTTTACATGCCAATGACATTTTCCGATCTTTGGTTTTCACGCTGCGTATTGTCTCTGAGTACCTGCCAAGTGACAACTCAGTTGTTAGCCAGAAATAAGCTTCTCTCATAACGTATGGCCAAAGAAGAAGTCATAGCAGTGTGGAAAATGTATCCAGCGGACATTAAAAGGGGTTGGTAGAAATAGATTATTCAAGTCCATTAGTCATCAAGAACACAATCTGCTTTTTATTTTTGTTTACTATAACAAAATAATATCAGAACTCTATAATCTAATCGTTTTAGTCCCGTTGTCAGATGCAACAATTACCTGTTGAGTTTACATGCCAACATTTTGTTTTCTGTGTAAAAAAATCCTTTGACACCCTTTGATACTCTGACTGCTTAAAGGATTCAATTCTCACTGTCATACAGGACTTTATAATGTACCACATCTCAATAAATCCAAGTTCCTTCGTGTAGAACAATCCTACATCACCAGGCCATGACCACATGACCAGACGTAGTCAACGCACTCACCCATTTTGTCCCCCCACTTGGTTTCCCAGAGAAAGAGAGGAGAAAACGAGACAAAAAACCCCACAGGAGTAGAATCGGGAGGAGAGGGGGACTAGGTTGCCCACGGGGCAGTGCTCTGGTTCCGGGTGTAACAATGGAACACAGCTGATGCCTCGGAGGAGGAAGATGAGGAGGAAGGCTACCGGCTGGTTGACAGGGGGCGGGGGCAAACACAGTTCAAAGGTACAAATGCTGTTCACCTAGCGACATCCAATGGTGAGACACCGCATGACTGCCTTTATACCCAGCACCCCCCCCCCCATCACAAACCAGGTATTTATCGGGAGGAACTGGCGGTGTGTCTGTACAGAACTGGGCGCCACCGTGGCTTGCCTGCCTCACCCTCATAACGATGCCTCATGTTGTCTCCACTGAGGTGGGTGACACGAGATTAGTAATCGTCGACAAGAACAGATGGAGCCGCCATTGTGCCCCGTCCCAACCCCCTCAGACACACACACCCTCCCGCCCGTATGGTAATGTGAACTGAGTTTCAACCGTAAATGGCACTGGTGACCTGACTGTGTACCCCACTTTATTCCCCCCACCACACCCACCCAACCGACCACCACAAAACTCTACCCCCGGCTCGGCCCCAACTCCTCTTCCTTCCCTCATCCCATCCAACATCTCTCGGGATGAGGGACGAGGCGGGCGTTCCCATGGAGGGACGAGGGGCAGTTACAGTGGCAGCCCGGCCGGGTGCCGTTTGAGTTGTCATGGTGTAGGTGGGGCGTGTGCCTCGACGGGGGTTGGCTCTGGGAGACATCCACCCCGGTTACAGAGCCAGGTCAAGTTTACAATCTGTCTCCGGGGAGGGGAAAAATGGTCTGTTTGTTTTGCGAGTGGCGGAAGTGGGTGAAGAAAGAGGAGGAGTGGGGCCTTGTGGGTAACCGGGGAAGAAGCAGCTCGATCTCGGCTGGAACCTCAGGGGTCACTCTAACGTGGCACGTTTTTGACCTTGTGCTTTTTGTGGGAAGCTTCTGGAAAACCTCTGCTGTTGACATGCATGCGGCAGTGGACTTTGCTGTGTGGTTCCCCGCCCAGTGGTGGAACGTCGGTACTGCCACACCCGAGGGAAGGCAGAGAGCAGGGCAGAAGGCAGGGGTAAGCTCAATGCTTGTTAATAACCGCTGCAGACTTTTCTGCAGATTTCCATTTAACCTCATTACTCTGATACGGCTCAGGTAGTTTGCCTGAGCACATGGAAAATATTGCCCTAAACTAATGAGACTCAATGTTTTTTTTTTTTTTTATTATTTTCTTAGTGAGTGCATGATTTATTATAGTCAAATATCGCAATGAGTCTTCTTACCTGGTTTTGATTTTGCAAATCATTTGAATGAATCACAACCAGTCGAAATCGCTTTGCTTAGATGCAAGCTGTCTGTACCGGCAGTAATTGCAATTGTTGATAGTAAACTTGCACATGACAGACACAGGACAGATTAATGCAACACTTTTGTAAATCTGTGTTTAAATAAAGAAAGGGGAACACGGAATGTTGGTGTTGTCGTTCCGGAATGGGAAGTGTTCTTTTGTTTTGGAATTCTCTCTTACCCAGTTTATGTTCCAGCCCTTCCTTTGTGTCGACATTACCACAGTTTGCACATAATCAAAACGTACATTGGATTATTGGAACAAACTTGGCAATTGCTCTTTTATTTTTTTCAAATGAAAAGTAAAAGTGGTGGTCGAATTTTAGAATTAGAACAATATAATTATAAGATACATCAAAATACATTTCAATACAAAATATTGTATTTTCATGGCCATATGTAAAAATCATAAAAGCAATAATGTAACACAAAGTAAAGGTAAATTATTTTAATCACTGTGACTAGCACAACAACCGTTTGTGTACAACTGTACATTACTTGTGTGTTTCTGTGTGCAGTTTATAATGTCTACATTTACAGCTCCATTACATCACCTGAAAATCTGAGTATTTGTAAATGTACTTGAATCAGTCATTCTGATTCAGCTACAGCAGTTTTAGAAACTATTTTCGATTTGAATTTAAAATGTCCTCCATCCTATAAATATTGCAGTCTAAATATTATTCATGGAGTTAAATTTTAATGTAATATAGAGCTCACAGGATAACAGCTATATTGAAATATCATATACATTACAATAATAGAAAACAAGTGTGGTGAGTAATATTAATTGTTACCTTTTAAAAATATTTATGGTGCTTCCACAAATATTATATTAAGTGAGAAGATGCAAAGAAGCAATATATTGTTTTTAAATAAATGTATATGTAAGATTGCTATATTTAGTATATTATATTAACTACATTAGTAGAGCATTCCCAACCAGAGTGTAAGGCAACATTTGCTTGTTGTTTCTCAAGGGAAACAACTCCCTCATTTTATCTTCTCATTCTGTATGAACTGTAATTACAGTCACCGACGGATTGTTAAATGATTAACCAAACAACAAAACACTTCAACATAAATATATTGGTTTGATTAAGGTATGACATACCTTACCTTTGAGGGGTACCCCCTCAAAAAACACATTGAATCTTCAGGATAACCCGTTTCACGTTTCATGTTCCAGCATCTGACAGGAACGTGTTGAATTGTAGAAAAGGTTATAGACACGATCAGTAAATTTGCCTCCACAACTTTCCGTTGCCCGTGGATGTCGGAAATGCTCAACCCAGTACTTCATATGCTTCATAACTGTTCCTTTCAATGTCAGCAATTGACCTCAATACAAGAGCACTGATCAGTGGGATGTAAAAAAGTTTGACCTATAAAGCATCACAAATCCAGTTTCTGAATAACACTCAGTAAAATAAAATATTCAACAAACAATGTGCTCGCACTGTATAGTAAATTTTTCAGATTGTAAATACCTATTTTCTCACTTACAAAAGCTACCCTGAAAATGCACTGCGCATTGTGTTTCGTGGGTTTTTCTGTTAACAGTCCCTAGTGAAGGAAAAAGAGTGAATGGATCAGTAAATACACCAAATACACTACATGCACCTTGTCTGACCTCAGCTGAGACAGTTGACTAGTGTGTGTGTGTGTCACTGTGTCTGTGTCTGAGCGTGGGCAGTTACTTTCAATATAATATACTTCTCCATCAACATCCTAACCAGAATTTTGCCGCTAGCAAAACTATATTCCACATAATAGGAGTGTTTTAGAAAGGTTGAGGGTGATTAAAACGGATGAGCCCCAAAGCATTATCTTATATGTGTCCTTTCTCAGAGCCAGCTCCAGAAAATCTACAGAGGAAGGGATTTTGGCTGGTGAACTCTGGTCTGTTAACTTTTGACCCGGTCACTCCGTGACCTGTCTGAACCCTGACTGGTGTGGGCTAGTCTGCGAGGATGACCTCTTGACCTCGCTGTCATGGTGATCACTGAGAGGAAACCGCAGAGTTTGGGTTCTAAAAAGGGACTTCAGCGTTGTTGTTTCTCCACATATCTTCCTCTTCTAGGAGGTTTGGAGTCACCTGCAGATCCCAGAGACAAGGGTTCTGAAGGGACCGATGGGCACACTTACAATTAGAAAGTCATTAATGCAAAGCTAATCTAAAAAAGTAAAAGACACATCAGCCTCTCTTAAGCTTTTTACATATCTATAACTCCCGATTATTGAAGCCTTTGGTGTGCTTCTGCATCATCAGAAAATGTACGCTTTCTGCCAATCGGCAGTGATAAAGTATAAGTACAGTTAAACTGTAATGATGACTATTAATGTAATTATACCAAATAACATAACTCTGTCACAAAGAGTGCTGGCGGTTCATAGAACAGTCCATTGAATTATTTTTGCGCCATAGGCGAAAGCCGAACTATGTCTTTCCTCTGTCACTGGCATCAGGCCCAGCTTCATCGATCTGTCGTCTCCCTGACGACTGTTTCCCATGGCAATGCCTAGTTGGCGACCATTTCCAATGGCCATGCCTCCTCGGTGCCCCCCCCCTCCCCAGAGACAGTGCTCAAACACCAGAGACAGGGTAAAAACACCAGAGACAGGCTAAAAACACCAGAGACAGGGTAAAAACACCAGAGACAGGCTAAAAACACCAGAGAAAGAGCACAAACACCAGAGACAGGGTAAAAACACCAGAGACAGGGCACAAACACCAGAGACAGGGTAAAAACACCAGATACAGGGTAAAAACACCAGAGACAGGGCACAAACACCAGAGACAGGGTAAAAACACCAGATACAGGGTAAAAACACCAGAGACAGGGCACAAACACCAGAGACAGGGTAAAAACACCAGAGACAGGGTA
>JACXGK010004965.1:0-35372 GCA_016801125.1 Novumbra hubbsi
AAAAAAAAACATAACCCCCCCCCCTCCTCCAATATTATGTACTGGCTGGTTTTTACATGTTACTTCACAAACCATTTTTGCTAGATACCACATTTTGTCTTTGCTGTACTTGATTTGCCTCCTGCAGTGGTGGACTTCCTGTGGAACAGATATTATTCTAAATTTAGTACAAAACAACTGAAATACATTTTTGGGAATACTGTTGTGTCAGATATTAGCTCGACTTCCATTCAGCTGCAGCAGGGAGATCCATACACTGACACATTAGATAGTGGTTTAACACAGAGAAAAGCAAGCACTGTCTTTTTATACAGAACTGACGGAAGGATTACCATGCCTTGCTGAGCGGTTTCAGATGCTGCTTGGTCGATTAGGCCCGGCCCAGCAGAAGACTGTAACCAGCTTAGCTACCATAGCAGTCAGGACTAAATTTGTGAAATGAACATTTGGTTTTTAAACATTCAGTAATAGGGTGCTACAGAAGGAACCTTATGTCCAAGTGCATTCTGTATTGTTGTAAGCCATCTTCAAATAAGCAATACAACAGGCTTATTATTTTGTATTTTCCAAATACATCCTTGCCTAATTTTAACAATACAATCCGCCATAACAACCGTAGCCAACCTAGTGGGTAAATTAATAGATGGTATACATTCACCTCCCATTATTGGCACTGTTTAAAGGTTATAAAATAAAAATACAGCTTTTTATGTATTCATTTTCCAAAATGTGGAATCTATTGTACTACACATTTTTGGAAGGATATGAAAACAAACAGACTTATGACATTATAATTATTCCCTAAAAAAATACATTTGGCACTTCCCCTTGTACGGAAAACGTAATTGACACTTTCCTTTGGACATTATTTTACCAATGGTACTTGGTAGACTTCATGAGGCAATTAAGATGTTAATGCAGATTTCATTTTGACTTTAATAATAATAATCCTTAGAGTGCCAATATTTTTACACCCATCTTGAAAAATAAACATTAGTGGTTACAAATAAATTTTCTCTAAGGAAATTATAATGTAAATATAAGTATGTTTTCAGATATTTAATCGTAGACTAAAGCACATTATGTGTTGTTTATTTTATACTATTATTTCAGCCCATTACAGTGCATCCGGAAAGTATTCACTTTGCTTTGCTTTTTTTCACATGTTATGTTACAGCCAAATTCCAAAATTGAATCAATATTTTTTTTTCCTCAAAATTCTAAACACAATACCTCATAATGATAACGCGAAAATATGTTTTATTTTTTATGTATTTAAAATAAAAAACAAAAACACTCCACAGCCTTTGCCATGACTCTTCCTAAGATTGGCCACCCAGCCAAACTGAGCGATCGGGGAGAAGGGCCTTAGGCAGGGAGGTGACCAAGAGCCCAATGGTCACTCTGACAGAGCTCCAGTGTTTCACTTTGAAGTGTTTCCAAAAACACAACCATCTCTGCAAAACTCCACCAATCAGGCCTGTATGGTAGAGTGGCCAGACAAAAGCCATTCCTTGGTAAAAGGCACATGAGAGCCTGCACTGGAGTTTGCACCTGAAGGTCTCTCGGACCATAAGAAACAAAATTCTTTGGTCTGATGAAACAAAGATTGAACTCCTTGGTCTGAATGCGAAGCGTCTTGTCTGGAGGAAAGTAGGCACCGCTCATCACCTGAGCAAATACAATCTTTACAGTGAAGCAGGGTGGGGGAAACATCATGCTGTGGGGATGTTTCTCAGCGGCAGGAAATGGGTGACAAGTCAGGATCGAGGGAAAGATAAATTCAGCAATGTACAGAGACATCCTTGATGAAAACCTGCTCCAAAGCACTATGGACCTCAGACGGGGTGAGGGTTCATCTTCCAACAGGAAAACGACCCTAAGCACACAGCCAAGATAACAAAGGCGGAATAAGGCTGTAACACAACAAAATGTGGACAAAGTGAAGCGCTGTGAATACTTTCCAGATGCACTATACATTAAATGCTTTTTAACTTTAAGTACACACGAGTGCCTGGAATTTAATTGTTAATACACACATTTTTCCTTGCTTTTCGTCCATTATGTACCCTCCAAGTGCAGCTGAGGTAGTTTTACAATTCTGAAAATCCTGACGCCCTCTTGCTACACTTTCTGCTAAAATCATAAAAAAGCCCAATTGAGCATATATTCACATATAGATCAAATGTTTGGTTGTCTTGGCTGACAGAGCCAATTCACCGGCATGAAAAAAACATGTAAGATTCGAACTAAAAAGGTAAGCTCCGATGTATATATAGTATCACTTGGCTGTTGGAACTCACCGCAGGTCTTTGAGCTTCATCTGGCTGCTGTGGTGGGAAGACTTGCAGGTTCTTCCTGTCCCAGTTCTTGTTAACATCTAATGAGACACTGGTGTGGATGAGGTGCTGCTGGGGTTTATCAAAGGCAAATAACCTGAGAGAATAAAATGTAACAAAGAAATAGGTTAAACTATGTGATTTGTTCGAACATATGTCATTTGATGTCATGATTTGTCCTTTTCACTAACGTTCTGTTAGCTGGTGTTCCTTACCTTGAGTTTATCTGCCTTGCAACATTCCCCAGTAGTGTAAACCCTGAAAAAACATATCCGTTGGTAATCCATTCTAAACCAAAGAGGCAGACAACAAAACAACTTAATAAATATTATTCCACTTACCACCCCTTGACATTACGGAGGTCGCCATGATGTATATTTTTACGTCGTCAGTACGTTTTTCTTTACGGTAACTTCATAGTTTCGTCATAGAAATATAAAACCCAGAATCGCAACTCCCCTAAACTACCGCGAACGTTTGTGACATACTTGAACGGACCGGGTTTGGGATTTCAATATTACTTTTTTGTAAACCATGGAAACCATGTGAGAATCACAAACTAAAAAAAGTTTAAATTAAAATGCATATCATGTATATAGAAATATTCTATTATAGTAAACAACCAATACAACAATTATAAAAGAAGAATTAATCAACTGATAAAAAAAATATTTGGTCAAGAACATATTCAGCCATCAATATATTGAAAACTAGTTCTAACGATATAACTAGAAATTAGACTAGTATGTTATTTATGTAATAATCTGATTGTCTAAATAGAAGTTACAACATATTGCATATACGAATTAAACCCTTTCAGATTATCATAGCTACTGGCTTGAACCGTTGCATCTGGTATTTTGTTATAGTAAACTGTGTGTGATTTAAGAATACATTTTCCTAATCCTCCTGATCAATGTACAACTGGGTCATCATTAGGATAATCTAAACTGTTTTAAGAGGACCATATCTGGATAAGACAAACAACTTTCTTCTGAGGATACACAAGAACTATAAGATATATATATATATATATATATATAGTTACATATATATATATACCACCCCTTGACACCACCCCTTGACATATATATTGTATATTAAAATATAATATATATATAATATATATATTGGATCTACACGAACCGACCAGAAGAAAACACACAGAAACATGTCTCGATTTGGGTCTACCCTTAGTGGCGGGGGAATAGAAATAATAAAATTGATGGTGGGTTTCGGATCTTTGAAAGAGATATCTCACCTCTTGGATTGTCTCTGATTGGAGCCTTCGCAGTTTCCGTAGTTTTTACGACAATGTGGTGAACCTTACGGCGTTCATTCTGTGTTTACCATGCAACGTGAAAGTTGCAATTGAAGTAGGCATGTGCATCGTCGTTGGTTACATACATTTCTGTTAATTAAGTTTCTGAATGTCGCATCCTACTTTCAGAATGCACGAAAGACTTCTTCCAGCCTCTCCGAACTGGTACTGTTCGCGTTGTAGTGACACGAATGAAAAGGGTATATTGGGGTTTGGAGCTAAAAACATCATCTACTTGGTTGACGTTACGGCAGCATCGTCTGCAGTTGTTGGTAAAGTATCGTAGTTCCTCGACTTTTATCAGCCATTTTGTTGTATGTTGGTGAACATAATTTAAGTATATGTTTACGTCTCATTCCTATTCACTTGTGTCTTACAGGAGAACTAGTTGGTCACAGAGAGAGAGTGTCTGGCTTCTCATTCTGCCAGCATCCCGGCCAAAGCCATATTTGTGTCAGCTCCTCTGATGATGGGACTGTTAAGTTTTGGGACACTGATGAGAAGGTCCTATTAAAGGAGCATAAAGTTCACCAGGTGAGTATCACAGTGGTGTTGATTCCGTCTTGTCTGTCTCGGGGTATTCAATACTTTTTTAATGGAAAATTACTGTTATTTTAAGATAAACCTGGTCATACATCAGAAATTGTCTAGCTCAAAAGTTCCAGGTTGCAAAGAAATAATTGGTTTATAAGACACAATTAGTGACATTGAATCAGTCTGTTGAAACCGAGCAGCACATCCCCCTCCCGAAATGACTAATTACACACCGGCATTGGTTTGTTATGTCCAATCTGTTTGCTGTTGTCTCAAAGTAAAAACCGGCCTTACTTGAGGCCCATTGGTTTCTTATTGAGGCCCATTGGTTTCTAATTAAGGCCTGCAGGTCTACTGAGGTAAATCTATTTAAAATCAAATATGACTAACCAACCAGAGATTCAGTGATAAATCTCTGTACTGAATATGGTGTGAAATAGTTTTCCCCCTTTATCTTTATTCTCCCCTGTAAAGGCGATGTAACTGTAATGGTTGCAAGTTGTGATTTTGTAGTTTTTTCATTAAAGTAGATTACAGTAGCAAAACAAGGGGCCCTTTGTTGGTGCAATTTGGGGGAATAATAACCTCCACTCCTGCCGAGGTTCATTCTTATTGTGCTCTATTGCCAACAGAACACGATCACAGCCCTCCATTGGTCCCCTGGGGAGAAGAACCTTGTGGTGTCAGCAGATGAGAAAGGCATTTTGGTCTGCTACTGGTACAACACAGGCGAATCTCAAAGCTTTTTCCCCGAACCAAGGAATATCTTCTGCCTGTCCTGTTCCCCTCACAACTGGCACTACATTGCTGTGGGGTAAGATACTTGAGATACTATGAGAAAGCGGTAAAAAGAAAACTACTCCCATCAAACATTTCGGCTAAGGTTTGTCTTAGACTCTGAGACCTAGAGGAAATAGATCCTGCAAGACCAAAATAGAGCTTGTTAGCGCAAGTCTAACACAGCACATCATTCTGAGAACACCCTCCCTCCCTTGAAGCATGGTGATGGCAACATCATGCCATAGTGATGCTTCTCATGAATCAGGGCCTAGAAAGCTTGTGACGGTAGGGGGCAAAATGGATGCAGTAAAGTTCAGAGAAATCCTGTGAGAAAACATGCTGAAGTCTGTAAAAGTTCTTTGATTAGGGAGACAATGCCTTTTCCAGCAGGACAATGACCCCAAACACGTGTGTTTATTTCTTAGGTACAAAGATGGCATGATTGTGCTGATTGACATAAGTAAGAAGGGTGAGGTGGTGCATCGTTTGCGTGGCCACGACGATGAGATCCACGCTCTGGCCTGGGCGCCCGTGCCCAACGAGGACGTGCTTCACAGCAGGCTGGACGATCACACAGGTGGGTAACGGAAGGGCCGGCTGATTCCACTTAACATATTCAGTCAATAGTCATCAAAATAAATACTTATTAACCTTTATGTGATGTGTAGTTAGCAATTACGGCCTTGCTTCCTAAAACTCCCCAGCAGGTTTGGTGAGGTTATCCTACCACAGGAGTCCTTAGGGGTGTCCTCTTGTCCAACAACCAAACCGGGGCAGTGCAGAGACTATTTTCCCTGCCTTGTCCTGTACACCTGGACACACACATGACATGGCTAGGGAACAAACTCCTACCGGCAGCTATACTTATATTTGGCTACTATTTTACTGTAATCCTGAATTAGCTTATCTTAGTTACCTAATCACGGACTTTATGTTTTTTTGACATACGTTAGGTGTGCTAGCTCTCGAAAAAAATGTATGCACCGAATATCTAGAAGAGAGGTTTTGGATGACCCAACTAGTACCTGTTAAACTCTGGGGCTGTTGGTATGTGAAAACAGAAGTGAAATGTAAAGCAGCAAGCTTGTTTGGTGCAAACTACTGCTGAGGAAGTACACATTTGCTTCATGCAGGCTGTGCTTACATGGAAATAAGTTCCCAATTGGATGGAAACCTAGCTTCAGTGCATTCATCCAGTATTACTAATGGAATAAATATTTCACCTTTTGGTTGGCCAAAAAATAATTTTCAGAAGCAATCAGTGAGGTGACAGAGGGCATGGAGAAGGGATGTTATCTGGCATCTGGGAGCAAGGACCAGACAATCAGGATCTGGAGCATGCTTAAGGGCAAAGGTGAGATGACATCTTTAAATCCCTCTTAAGATTTTTCTTTAGCCATTAAGTTTCAAAATGGGTAGGATGTGTTTATGTCTGGAAAGAAAATTTGTTTAGTTAGCTATATACTTTTTATGTATAATGTTCCTTTTGCTGTCCTAGACACTTTTTTTGTTAGATTTTTGTTTGATTGTACAGCCCTTTGGTTGACACTTGTTGTTTTTATATGTGCTTGATTTGACTCGGGTTATCAATATGAATCATCTATAGTTTCTGTGCTTATTGTACTACTGACACAGCCCTGACTCTGCCCCTGATCTCTAGGTGTTAAAAACTGTTATGTCCCCTCTCAGGTGTGATGGCCATGAAACTTCCATTCCTGAAGAGGAGAGGGACGGGTGTGGATCCAGCAGTGAAGGAGAGACTCTGGCTTACTGTGCACTGGCCCAAGGGGCAGCCAACCCAAGTCGTGTCAAGCTGTTTTGGGTATGGTTTTTTTGTCAACATTTACTGAAGATCAGTTTTTAATTTATTGCACACCCTATGCTCATGTAATTTCTTTAATCGGATTAGACTGCTGCTTGAAGGCACAGTTGATTGGTTTCTTTGCGTTTCTGTGTCTCTCAATGAATTTTGATACTTGGGTGAGGTCAGCATAGATGTGTCAACATGTCTGCGGGGTTAGCAACATCGTAGGTTACTGTCGTCAAGCGGCTGCAAAAATACAGTTCATGTTTTATTTCACGAGACTGCCTGTCATCTTTGTGGTTTCCTGGGATGTCAGGCCGGAGGATTCTACAATGTTGGTTCACTAATACCACCGCTCAACATTTTAGAACTAGCATGACTTTTGATCAGTCATTTTGCCCACACTGTACTGTTGTGCAGGGGCGAGCTGATCCTGTGGGACCTCACCAAGGGAGGCAAGCAGAAGTGGAACCTGCTGGGAGCGTCCTCAGAAGGGCAGAACCACAGCAGGATTGTGTTTAACATGAGCTCCGTGTGTGTTCCGGACAACAGAGAGCTCCTAGTCAGCACTTCAATGGACCGACAGGTGATCTAGGGTTTGAACCCACTCCATGCAGCGTTAAAAGCAATTTACCGAATGTCTCTTTAGCAACAATTGCAACTTGAGGCCCGTGTGAGTTGGAGGTGTTTTATATGTGGCTGATTTGTTGCGGGATGATACGTTTATGTTCTAGATAAAATGCTGGGACCTATTGTCGTTGGACTGTTGCTGGACTCTGCCCACCCTGGGGGGGTTTGTGTACACCCTGACCTTCTCTCCCGTGGGGACTGGCTGCCTGGCCTTGGGAGTGGGAGACAGCATGATCCGTGTGTGGAGCACCCTCTCCATCCAGAACAAGTATGACACCAAGACCTTCTGGCAGGGAATCAAGTCCAAAGTCACGGCGGTAAGAGATTCTTATGGCATATTATTACCTGTTTTTTTCTGCATATAGTAGAAGTGAAGATGGCTAATGCGAGTATGTTCTCATTGCAGTTGTCCTGGCATCCAACCAAAGAAGGATCCTTAGCTTTTGGAACTGATGATGGCAAAGTTGGCATCTATGATGTTTTTTCTAACAAGTGAGAGAAACTTTCTATACATGTTGATGGTTTAAACAAATGCTACCTTTGGTAATTGTCATTTTTCTCGGCAAGATAATTAGGTGTATTTTATAGCATGACTCTATTGAGTGGTGTTTAATGTGTTGTTCCAGGCCTCCTCAAGTATCCAGCACATATCACAGAAAGACTGTGTACACATTAGCCTGGGGTCCCCCAGTCCCACCGCTGTCATTTGGTAAGCTCTTATTAAGTTTATTTAATTGTTTATACTTCATGCAGAGCACTCTCTCACCCAGCCACTTCTGAAAGTGGGCGTGGTGCCCAAGCCATGAGTCAGCAGAAGCATCTCTTGACGCCTTTGTAATATTCTGCATAATTGAATGAGTTCAGAAAACGCTTATCTCTCTCCCTGAGCCATACGTTGGGAAATCAAGATGGTGGGAAGTTAATTTTACCAGCTACCAGCAGATGACATTTTAATTACCGTATCCGTCATTCAGATTTTTAAAGCAGTAAACATAATTGCCCCTGTATGAAGGATCTGCTGATGGTTTCTAAACCTTTTCATTGGTTGATTTGACTGGTGTGGCGCCTCCTGCTGGTGGTTCAGGGTGGCATGCTGGCCTCTGAGATGTGACCGCTTAAGCATCATCATCTTTACGGCTGGTGTTTTCAACATCTGCAACCGCTAGATGATCAAATAACACACTATAATTGACCTTATATGATGGACTGTATTTGTGTTTGTTTGTACAAAGTAACGTATGTAATGTAGTGTTTCCAGTTTTGCTGTGTTATTTATTGCCATTAAGTGTTGGCTCTTTTGTAGTAAGCTGACTTTAAATGCGGATTTACACTACCTGAAAGATGTGATGCTATAAAGGAACTTGCGAAGTGGTCAGTGCTGTATTTTTTATATATACACGTGTGCATTATTATTTTTTAAAATGCATATTGATTACCCAACAATAATCTAATTGGCTGTTCAAACAGTAAATAATCTAATTGACTGTTCAAACAGTAATTTGTCAACATAATGTAATATCAAGGAATTCCAATGTGAAATAAATGTAATGTATGATGCCTCCATTGTCCTTTAACAAACCTTCCAGACAGTTTTTATAAAACAGTCTAAAATGCATCACTGTGAATGCAGCTTCCAAATGCTTTCTATAGATGAAAAGCTATTCTGCTGAGAGTGACAATGCCAAGTAGCTTACATTTACACACTGAGAATTTGGCTTGATGTTGGTTTGAGTTGGATGGTCCTGCCAGCCAAAAACAATATACAAACAGAACACATAATACAACATCGGAACATATAACTGTATAGGCTGTTTCATCTGTTTTGCGAAGGGAACTAAAGCATTGTGGAACATGCCATGAAGCATTGACTTGGCATATCTCCTAAGCGCATACGAGCCTCAGTTGGGACCCCTGGGCACTGTTGATATGCTTTTTAATGTTTTTAATTACTTTTCTGTCCGTAAGCATGGAGTTGTAGCGTCAAATGGTCGGAGCCCCAAAAGGGGGCTTAAATGATGGAGTGTTATGTTGCTTGAGTAGTGCTGTAGAAGTAGTCCATGATTTGTTGGAACTTGTTGAAGACTTGTGTGGTTCAAATCTCCTATTATGTTCATCTAAAATCTGATTACTTCAGTGATGTGCTATGGATTATGTGCGCTTAACCCAAAATGACAGAATTCGCAGGTTGAACAGAAATGTTGGCAGTTAATAAAAATAGATTTCAGGAATGGAGACCAGGATGTAGCCATTGTAAAGATATCACTGCACCAACTTTGGTTGACATGACAACACACCAGTCTACCATTGGATTAGAAAGGCAGCTTTTTCCACTGTATCATCAGTAATGGATACTTCAGCTGAGATTGCTAAGGTAGCAAATCTAGGTGAAAGAGTCGTTTTTAGCTTTTATCAGGAGTTGTAGCTCTTTTACTTAGTTATGGTATAGATTTTGCTGTACAGGGCCCTCATAATCTAGGGCAATGTTAGCACCGACTCAACTCCCTCACTACCTCTGCTTTCCAGTCCCATAGACACAGTTTGCAATCCAAATTGTAGTAGGTAGTACTTCACCTCATGTCGTCAGATGATTATTTAAATTTTTTAACTAAAACAGCTGGTAATGTGTCTCTAAAATTCTGTAGCTAATTTCAGATAAAATAAATAATTTTTGTTACGCTCCAAAATATATGAAGACCTGCTGATCAGACAGGTTTCAAAAGAAGCTTGTTTCTATCTCAACTCTCCCAAGTCTGCGGGGACTGTTGTGGCAGTAACAAGGTTGAACAGTAGGATTGGGGGAAAATGGGAGGAAACAAATAACTTTCTTCTGAAACTTGTCAGTCTTCTTGTTCTGGAAAGGTATATCTGTTCCATGTGAGAAATTGCAAGGCAACTGAAGATCTAGTAGAAGAACAGCACAAACTGTCTCTACCAGAATAGAAAGTGTGAGTGGGAGGCCCCTGGTGCACAACTGAGCAAGAGGAAATATACTTTACGGTGTCTAATCTGAGAAACAGATGCCTCATAGGTCCTCAACTTGCAATTTCATTAAGTAGTACCCGCAAAACAATTTCCATAGCAAACAGAAGAGGTGATTCCAGGATGCTGGCCTTCTAGGTTGCAAAGAAAAAGCCATATTTCAGATTGGCCAATAAAAATATAATTTGAATATTTTGCTGGACAGAGGAAGATTGGAAAATGTGTTATGAACAGATTAATCTAAATTTAAGGAATTTGGGTCACAAATAAGAACATTCATGAGAAGAAGACCAAATGAAAAGATGCTGGGTGCCTGGTGTCCTCTGTAAAACATTGTGGAGGCAATGTGATGGTCTGGGGGTGCTTGGGTGGTGGTAAAGTGGAAGATTTGTACAGGGTAAAAGGGAACTTGAAAAAGGAAGGCTATTACCTTTTTTTGCAACACCATGCCATACCCTGTTGACGGCACTTGTTTGGAGCCTAATACCTCCTACAATAGGGCAGTGACCCAAGGCACAGCTTTTAACTATGCAAGAATTACACTGCTCAAAAAAATAAAGAAAACACTAATCACTCATCGGGTCTCAATGAAGGAAATATATTGAAGATCAAAATCTTTACTGTACATTGTGTAAATTGTTGAGAACAGCGGCCAATTGAAACCAAAATCACCCACCGATTGAGGCTGTTTCAATTTGCGTGTATTTCATTTAATCACAGCAACTCATAATGTGACTCAGTGGTATATATGGCCCCCATGTGCCTGTATGCACTCCCTACCATGAAGCAATTGAAGCCGTTTTGTATTGATACAAAAAACTTTGTTTCTGGTTCGACAAAATGCAATTCATCACTTATTTGCAAGGAATGTATACAATTCTCAAAGTAGTTTAGATTATTTGGACACTCATTGTGATAGAGACTACAACCGTGTCTAACAGTCAGTTTGCCTTCTCCAGGTGGGGCAGGAGACCGGCCGTCGTATAGCCTGTATAGCTGTGCTGGAGAGGGCCTCATCCTACAGCATGACCCCTGGAAGCTGACAGGAGAGGCCACAGACATCGACAGGCTCATCAAGGACACAAACGGCATCAAGGTGAGGTCTGACTTGTATTTTTAGCAGAAATCATTATCGGGGGTTTCTAAACCTTTTTTCTGTGACAGTTTTTTTTGCCACCACAAACATGTAAGCTGTTTTATGATGAATATGATATCATTAATATGATATCAGGAATATGAATACAAATATGATATCATGAATATGATATTATGTGTATGATATCATGAGGGATTTTATGTCATGCAGAAAGCGACTAGATCAGGTACAGTGCCCTCCACTATTATTGGCACCCCTAGTAAAGATGAGTAAAAAATGGATGTAAAATATTCTGGTGAAATTTTGGTGAACCGCGTTTTGTTATAAATTACAAAAAGATGCACACAAAAATTTTGAAAAACATTGGAAGATGGAGGAGACTGTATTCAAGTGCCTGCCTTTCATAGAGTTTCATATCAGTTTGGCGTCATGCCGGACGTGTTCAAATGAAAACTCTTTCTTTAAAATGTATTCTTTAGTGCGTTAACATAACGTTCGCAATAGCACCACTTCGTATTCCCCACATTACTGATGAGATCGATCATGTTGTGAGTGTCATTGAAATTTTGAGCAAAATCCCAGATAACCTTTAGTTCATTACAGGGATGTTGTCTGTGCACTTCAGGCTATATTTCTGCTATTTTTAAAGCTGTCCATTACAAGATTTTTGGCAACATACTGCATTTTGTTATTACTCCCTACAGCATTTCTAGGTGAATTATAACACGTTAAAGTTTTGTATTTACTGATGTTTTACATTGTTATATTATTTATATATTGAAACAGTTGCTTGTCAGCGCTATATTTACTGAACGCCTCATAAATTAGAGTTTGTAAGATGGAATAACACTTAACCTGTGTGTGTACACTGCTATGTTCTCATAATCCAATACTGGTTAAAAATAGAGAGTTTCAGCATTATTTCACTGGCTGCCCATACTACTATGGATCCCCCACCATGTTTTACAGTTGGCAGCAGACATTGTGGGCTGAAGGCATCCTTTAGCTTTCTCCAAAGGTAAACCTATCCGGATGTAGGATATGGAGTGAGAGATGACTTATCAGGCAATACAACAATACATATATTTCCATTGTTCATGTACAGGTTTTCGGTCACAGAGATGCTGATATAATTCGCTGATAATTTCACGGGCATCACCAATGCAAGTTGACCATGTTCGGCATATGCTGACATAATTCCTATTGACAAAAGAATATTCAATTTAACTACAGTTCTGGTAGGCTGCTTGGCCTAATTGGAAGTTATTTGTTTCATGTTGCTTTGCAAACTTATATGATAATTTTCAGACCTCTTTTATGGCTGGCACGTATGGACTGCTATTAAAGCAAGCTCAAAGCAAGCTTGGTCCTTTTAGTCTGAGAACCGCTGTTCTATATAGTGTAAGAATTTCACCCGGTTGTGGCATTATGCATTGTTTTTCATTTGAAGGTTTTGAAGGTCATGTTTTCTTTTCTGCAGCGCAAGCTCTCACCCCACACCGATCTCAGCTGGAAACCAGATGGTAAAGCTGTGGCCATTGGCAATGAGGACGGGTGAGTCAACATTATAAAGTGCCATGCAAAAGGGTTCAGAACCCTGGTCCTTTCTCTCATTACAGGATTACAAATAGTAAATAAAAATGCTCTTTGATATTTTATGTTAAACACACTGACACTCAATACATTTTTAAACCCAATTTTACCCGATTATTAGTGGTATCCAATTTGTAATTAAAGCACTGCGTCATTTTAGAAACATCCAGCAGACACCTAAAGCACATCTGATGCCCCTCTGGATCTTGGGTGGTTGTACTTGAACAACTAATTCATCATCTGTGCTTTGGAGCATCTTAAAATCTACTGCAGATATTTGCTGCATTGAGGCAGGGCCTTGATCACTAACTGGATATCACAGTTTAAGAGAAAAACAGGGTAGTAAAATAGAATTACGGTACATTTTTCTTTGCCTTATTTTTCACCAATTAGCAGATAAATGCAAAAACAAGTCTATCAGAGGTGTGGAGACATAATCCAATTTAGATTTGCGAGTTAGTAATGACGTGCTTTAAATGAGTCATAAATGAGTCTCTTTAATGTGTCTTAAACACTTGCATGAATTATGACTACCGGCATTCCCCGATGACGTCTCAACCAGGTCCATTGAGGTGTACCAGGCCCCCACCCTCAAGCTGCTATGTACCATCCAGCAGCACCATAAGATCATCAACGTGCTGCGCTGGCACCATGACCATGGCTCCCAGCCCGAGCTGCAGTACCTCCTGGCATCGGGCTCCAGCAACGCTGTGGTCTATGTCCACGACATCCGCACTGTCATAGGTACCGTATATTTGTGTCAGTAATTATACACCCTGACGGTTCCCCACCGTTACGTGTGTGTGTGTGTGTTTAAACAAGACGCAGCTAGGGTGAGTAGACGAGCAGTGGCTACAATTGGTCCCCGGGGGGCGCTCTAGGGCACGGTTGAAACGTAAAGGTATGTTATCCATTCTTAACTTGATGACCGTTTCCGTGTGCTCAGAGTCACCTCCGGTGTGTCCAGTGGTGATGACCGAGGCGTATCGGAGCCTGGCGGGTCACACAGCCAAGATCACCAGCCTGGCGTGGAGTCCCCACCATGACGGGCGCCTGGTCACCGTGTGTTATGATGGTACAGCACAGGTCAGTCCGGTGCCTCCACTACAGGGCCAGCCTTCTGGGAATATATCAAGCCAAAATCACATGATGGGGTGCAGACTGTCAGCTTTATGTTGAGGTTATTGTCATCTGTTTGGATAAATTAGAAATGAAGTTCTGTACATACCCCGCTGCCCTTATTGGGGTACCAAAGGTATTTGGCCTTGTGGCTTCCCAGATGTTTCTTACAGGCCGGTGTGTTTGATCGGGTCATTAGGGCATGCACAAAAAGGGGGATTGAAGAATTGTAAAGTAAAGTTATTCATTTGAATTGATCTAAATCATAAATCAACTGTTTATTAAGAAGAAGGAAGGCGCTGTTGAGCTTCGTTACATCAAAAGACCTGTTGGGGTTAGGAAGACCTCTAGTAAGAATGACCCACCATGACAACTTCCTAATGGCACGGCCCATTTTCCAAATGCTTTTGATCAGTTTATGCTGAGAAACTATGTACAATATGTGCTGTTTATTGTAAATGGTTCATTCGACTTATACTTACCCTATACTTATACTTACGGTCTATTCTTTAATTCACTTTAACTCATTAATTGATAATTTACTTTTTACTTGCTATTAAAGTGTTCTACTGTTCGTTATGTGCTCCTCAGGTGTGGGATGTCCAAAAGGAGGAGGCTTTGTGCAATTACAGGGGTCACAGAGGACGGCTGCTGTGTGTCCAGTGGTCACCTGTGGACCCTGATCTGGTCTGGACGGGAGCTGATGACTTTACCGTGCAGGAGTGGGCCGTGTCCAAACAGGACTTCACAAAGCCCCCCAAACGTGAAGAAACATATATAATCAAGTTAAATGTTGTTCTTCTCTTCTGTTTTATGTTGTTATGTAAATGCGTTTAAACATTACAGGATCTGAATACATGTTATTTTGGAGAACCATGACAATTAATACAATAGGATTGATACTGATAATACAAACGTGCACTTTTCTATCAGCCAAGAAGAATGTTGACCAGAAGTCGAAGGTCAAAGCCAAGAAGAAAAAGAAAGTGACAACCGGGAGCGTGGGACTGAAGGTGGAGGAGAACCTGTCTCTGAATGGAAAGGAGGTGGCAGGAGGGGCCTCCCTGGCACCAGGGGAAGGACCATCTGATGATGAGGATGAGGACAATGAAGAGGGAAACAAGACCAATAATATCTCTCCAGTGACGGGTATAATATTACTTTCTCTCTGTCTCTCCCAATCAAATATTTTTTCCAAAGTATCATTGCTGCCTGTATGGTAACAACATCATGTATGCATGTTGCCGACACTGTCAAGATTCAACATGTATGCGAATACAGTGTCTCGCCAAGGTATTCAAACTCGTATCACAGTATTACAAATATGGTTTCATACATTGTACTAATGTTTGGAAATATTTGCAGACATGTTTTTTCAATGAAAGTATGTTGCCTGCATACATATTCAACACCCACATTCGTATTTGCTAGAGACGCCTTTTGCCACGAAAAAGGCTTTTGGTTTGTACGAGCTTTGTGCAGCGGTTTTGCTTCAGGTTGTTTGAACACAGTAAATATTGCTGTAGATTGTCAATGGCATTGATATAAGGACTTGGACAAAGCCATCGTAGAAGGCACTCTGGTGTTGCCATGACCTTGTGCCTGAATGTCCTGGTGAAAGGTGTATTTCTTTAGAAGCTTCTGTTTTTTATCAGACAAAAACGCAGAATTCTTGCAGAATTTCCATGTATTTTCCTCCATCCGTTCTTCCATTTTAACAAAATTCTTTCCTGAGGACAATCATCTCCACAGCTGGATTCTGCCTCACCAAACATCAAGGGGCCTTAATAAGTATCCATGACTGTATCTCGTGAACTTGAATTCTATCTGAAGGTTATGCCCAAGGGTATTGGTCTAGTTATATCAATGTCAATACCTTGTGTTAATTCTAAGTTCTGCCAGGGAGATGTCTTTCATAATTGCACAGATTGGTCAAACTGATGACATGGTTTTGAACATATTTACAGTTTCCCTTGTTTTCTTTCAGACTCATTATCCAGTAATCAGATGGACAGACCTGTGTTGGAAAAGTTGCAAAATGGAGGAAAGTCATTACAGATTTTAAAGAAAGAACTGAAAAAGGTGGAAAAACCAGGTATGTTGCAGGGTCCCATTAACATTATCTGGAAGACCATTATTGTTCTTAAAGCTCTTGGTGTTCCCTGACCAGTAAAGCTGACCAGCCCTCTGTCTGAGAACACTCCGTTACCAGCCTCTGTCCACAACTCCTGGTATTTATTGTTTTAACCAGAGCTGTCTCTAAAGAAGCGAAAGCCTCGCTCAATGCTGCCCCTCAGTACATCCATGGACCACAGGCAAAGAGAAGACCTCCAGCAGGACTGTCTCAAGCTAGCCACAGTCAGGCACTCCGATGGTGAGATTATCAATCCACTCCTATCTACATTATATCACAAGATAAGACACAGCTGTTGGCTGTATCGTTGACAATGTACATCATTAACCATTACTCAATTGCTATTCTGTGATTAAGTGTTCATGGAATCCAGCATTGAAAGAAGCATTTATTCTTAATGAATTCACCATAAGACTCCTAACACAAGGCCCAGACGTATTTGAGGTATACTGTAACTTCATCGAACAGCAGTGTTTAACATCTTAACCTGTTTTTATCTGTCCTTAGCTCCTCCAGACCTTGTCCCAGGCCAGGGTGACCACATTCAACTAGGACTCTTTGCAGACCGAGATGCCCTATATAGGATGTTCCATGAGGAGGGTCAGAGCATTTTTATAATGTTATAATATAATATGTACACATTAAAAAAAGAATCACACATCATTTTACATTTTAGTCATGTAGCAGACAATAAGTATACATTGGTATGCTTCTCTCTCTGGATTGGAACTGCAGTTCACTGTGTGTCTTTAACCACTACGCTTCTTTATGCACTTGGCATTACGACTCTGCTAGACATGTACTTTCTTTTTAATAAATCAAGAAAATGTGTATAAAAGAATGGAAAAAGTGCCTTTCCTGGTCTTCATGTTGCTGTATATGTTGGTCCTCCAGAGCAGGCCCATGTGGACTCAGGCCACTACGAGTCTGTAATGTACCTGAGACTGTGGACAGGGGACATCGCCGGGGCTCTTCAGGTGGCCACAGAGAAAGGAGAGCTGAGTGATCACCTTCTTTCTGTTGCACCCATGGGTGAGAGGCACTACCTGCTTATGTGGTCATATTAAGTTGTCCTGATTGATCAACCTTTACCTACTAATGAGTTGGGCTAACACTATAACGGGTTGTTCATACTCGTCTACATGCGAGTCTGAAAGGTGTATTTGTAAAACCATCTCAGCTGGTTACCAGGTGTGGCTGGGGACGGTGGAGGCCTATGTGAAGCAGCTGTGCCTCCAGGAGCAGTTCCTCAAGGCTGCTTCCCATCTCCTGTCCATCAACAAGGTCTATGAGGCCATTGATCTCCTGAAGTCCCACCAGCTCTACAGGTTATTAAGCAGACAGACACTTGCTTATTATCTTGCACCCGTTTGTCTGTCTGTTATGTGCATGAAATACGTTCTCTGCCCTCAGGGAGGCTATAGCCCTGGCAAAGGCTCGGCTGCAGCCAGACGATCCTGTGCTGAAGGCGCTCTACACCAACTGGGCCGCCATGCTGGAAAAAGACGGCCATTTGACTACTGCTGCTAAATGGTACGGAACGCCCTCTAAGACAGCTTGTTTCAAAGCCAGGTCCACGGTCCATTGTGACAAATCCCATTGACAACATACTTCGTAGACCCGGTTTTATGATGTTATCTGCCAGGGTCCACTGTTTAGTGGTTGGCACATGGATACTGCTACGCTCTATGCCGCATCGGCGGAGTTTCTGACTGAACCTATAACTTATTTATAGCACAGTGTGGCCTCGTAAATTGTGTATTACAGTTCTGTTATTTGTGTAAATAAGTCACTTATACACATGCATACACACGTCAGTTTTTTATTATTTAACCTTTATACAGTGAGTCAGACTGAATCTTGTTACAACAAATAAAAAAATAAAAACATGAATATTAAAACACAATTGTGAAAACCTTGCTGAAAATGTCCATTCAAATACAAAAAGGTGTCTTATCGGGCATTTAAATTGCCCTGTAGGGATCAAAACATTCCATGAGGAAATGCAGTGTAAATGAGGAGAACAGTTTCCCCTTACTCTGATTAAACCTGCAGTATCTCTATATTTGTTTTTCAATTTAAAGCCTTGCATACAAAGGTTTTGATTCCAATAAAACTGCAGCATCTGCTCTGTGCCTTGTTGGTATATGAAAATGTGGTTCCTCTAAATAGCTCATATGATAGAAATGCTTTGTGTTCATCACCCAGTTATCTTGCAATGGACTCCAGCTTTGATGCCGTCAAAGTCATCGCTAAGAAAAACGACCCTGTCTCTCTGAAGATGGCGGCCAGTCTAGCAAGGATCACTGGTGAAAGTGACCTGTCCCATTCACTCTCCCTAAGATGTGCCAAAGATCTGGCATCCTCTCAGGATTGGATGGGAGCACAGCAACTCCTCAGTGCACAGGACAGCCTATTGGTTAGTTGCCCATGTCAATAAAACACATTATTAAAAGGGCTTTGTGTTGAGCCCTGCCTCTAGACATTAACACGACTTGTCTCCTCCTTGTCGTCTCTTACCAAACAAGACCAGTATAGTACTAGCTAGTCCAGGGTGGTCTAACGTTAGGTATAGAGTCAATTGAAACTGAGAGAAGGATGGTCAAAGAAAATGTAATGGAGAATATGTCACTTTGATTTAATTATGTAGAAAAACATTATTTGAAACATTAACTGCATATGTCATACTGGTCATTATGGCCTGTTTCTTATGCTAGTAGTACAGTAAAAACCTGCCCCTTTTAAATATTTATGAAAAAATATATATAATTCCCTATTCACATCTGCATACACACTTGGGAAATAGGAGAAATATAAGCACCCTGTCCATTCTGTCCTCCATCTTGCCACAGGTCCACCAGTTACACTTCTGCACTATTGAGCTACTCACCGTGAGTCTAATGGGTACAGACGTGGTGAGTGGGACCTGTACCTCGTGTCATCCCTGGTCTGCCTCAGGCAAGGACCATGGTAGCTTCCTGGCGGCCCTCAGGTCTGTGTGGGAGAGGGAGTTTGGTGTAACGTCCCGCGACCAAGAGAAGCTCAAATCACTACACCAACAACTGAAGGCCATAGAAAATCCTCAGACTGCACCCAACGCGCCGATGAAACAGGTAGGGACACTTCAGCGAGCAATGTCTTCATGGCCCCTCCGGTAGATACCGTTAACTGTGTGTATTGTCATATGGAGCCCCTCTAATGGCACCTGTCCCCCGTCAGCTCCTGACCCATCTGTCCCTTGACGTGACCCTGAGCACAGTGAGCTGGTTGTTAGGGAACTGGGGGTCGGCCCTAGAGGAGCTTCTGCATGGCGTGGCCAGAGGGAGTACGGCAGGGCCTTTCCCTCTGATGTCAGAGACCTGCCGGCTGCTGCTTCCTCAAGGTGATGAAAGAAATGGAACCATGGAAGACATTGCAAAACATTCTTAAGTAATCAGGCAAGAGGGAGTGTGGTATCTGGCCAGTATTCCACTGCTAAGGCCTAATCTGTGTACAGCCATTTGTGACTGCTATTAGAAGCTAGGTAGTAACGTATTACAGTGAAAACACCCTTGTTGGTCGGTCTAATATACTACAGCTTTATGCTGATTAGCATTCAGGGCTCAAACCACCAAGTTTAGAGCCCTTCTCTTTCTCCAGACGTTGTGTTAAAGTCTTCATTTTTTATTTGATTACATTTATTTGAGTACTGGCGATCCCAAAGGGCCATTCTTGGCACCACACCGGACAGCATCTCATGATAATTCCACTTTGCCAGGTCTTGACTCCATCTCACCGTACCGAGAGGCGTTGGAGCCCTCGGACGGGAACGCCCAGGCGGCAGCACAGAGCCTGGAGGCCTTCGTGTGCTACCGGGACCTCTACCACACATGGTGGACCTGCGGCACCAAGGCCTCGGCAGGAGCACCGGCTAGAGGGACCAATGGGCCGCAGTCACCCAGCGAGCGCGGAGGTGAATCGACCAGCCTGGCAACCGACACCTCAGAAGGAGACGTTGACACCAGACTGAGTGTGAGCGCTTGCCAGGTCTTGCTGTCTGAGCCCCACGCAGCCTGCCAGGCCACTCAGAAGGCTATACATCAGATCCAGCAGAGGCTGACCTCCATGGTTCACCAGCACAGCCAAACCCAGGAGGCTGAACAAGTATCTGGGGAGGAACAGAGCGCCCCGGCTCAGGGTTCCACCCCCGCAGGCCCCCCGGAGTCCCATGATACAGGAATAGGGTGAAGTATATGTTTGTTCGTAGTATTTGGACATTTGGTTAGCATTTTAGACCAAGAGGTTCGCTGACTTTACTCTTATTCGTTTTCAGACTTGACACTGAATCCCTACCCTCTTTGATTGCCATGGTTTCTGATCACCACAAAGAGCTTGCTCACGTTCCAGACCACGTCAAAGTAAAAGGCTCATACTTTACAAAGACATTTACTCTCTTCTCATGCCATCATAGTTTTGTTGTTAATATATTTTTGCTCTCCCATTTCAGAAATATCCATACCCAGATGTATTGGAGTGCTGCTTAGTTCTGCTGTATTTGAGTAAGAGTTCGGCTGTTGTACCTGATCATCTGCAGGAAGAAGCAATGGCCTTGCTTCGAAAGTTTGGAACTATCAGCTCTCTCTGCAAAGCCTACAAGCGATTTCTATCTTAATTCATTTCTAATTTCTTGACTATCATCAATTGTTTTTGTTGAAAATGTAAAATGCGCTTAACTTAAATGGGGAGTGTATAATTTGTATATCAATAAACATTTTCGACCAAGGGCTCTCTGACCTACTTTGGATAAGGATTTCTGAACACCTGCCTTCAAATACTAATTACAGTGCCCTCCAGAATTACTGGCACCCTCAGTAAAGATTGGAACAAAAAATTGTCATCTTCCTACTGATACATTTAGATGGAGGCAGAAGCATAGACTGTTGGATGACTTTGCAATCCATTAATTAACAAATTGAAGAAACATAAAAAAAAAAATCATGTTTCAAGTGTAAGACTGAGCTGATAAGCAATAGGAAATGTAATAACTTTAATTGTTTAATCTTCACCAACGAAGTCAATCATTCTGGAGGGCGCTGTACATTAATAATGTATGTTTTTGCACTTCTGGGACCTTAGGCCAGATAGCAAATGGGGAAAAAATGCTTTTGGAAAATAGACTTAAAAATAGAATTTTCTGTCAAAGTACCAAGACATCATCTTTTGCCTGCAGTGCTTTAGAGCCAATACCTGCTCTAAAAAGAAATGCATACCGGGAACAATAAAAAGGATACAATATGGATATAAAAGGTTGCTGTTTTATAAATGTGTACCGACACTATTCACAACAATTAAACCAAGGATACAAAATTGGTTCTGTACTATTACATTTGATTAAAGCTATTGCAGTAGGTGAACCAATTAGAATGTTGCATAGTGGTTCCATCTAATTATCTTTCCGTATATTCTAACGGAAGGAGTAAAGAATGAAGAGTAACAGAACAGGAAATACAGATGCTCATTTGGGCATGCCCGAAAGATGACAAAATACAAAAAGTAACATTGAAAATAGAAAATGTTTTAATATACAACTGTTTCAAACAATGCATGTTGTAAAAACAATAGCAACCACAAACATCTGTTTAAACGGAACGGTGAACCAATTAAAAGCAAATGTTACACTGCAGAACTGCAGTGTGCCCCTGTAACACATTCATACATACAGATCTGCCTGTCACCAATAAAAGTCTCTTTCCTCAAAGGAAAATGCTAAAATATGACAGCTTCAGTGAAATTCTACATTTTAATTTACATACCTTTCCAGCGTAATTAAAAATTGTACAATCCCTACAAGCATGAACTAATTGGGGAATGATAATTATTGATGCTTTAGTTAGTTGGGCCTGAATATAGTTTGATTTGAAAGTTTAGAAGTGCAAAGATTTGCCGTTGAGCACTTTAAAATGCTACACTTATTTGCAGTACCACACACATAAGCTGGTCCCATGCCTTATAAAAGGGTTGATACTGCAATGCTGTAAAACAAAGATAAAAGGTTTCCAAATACTGGTCCTAGGTGAATGGCTCAATAGTGGTACAAGAGGAAATTTGAATGGTGAAAATATGCAGAAAACTCCACTGTGACAGAACAGAATGGGTTAAAGAAAAGTCTATGTCCTTTTTGCAACTGGTGAAGTTGGATACAAATGCATTCTGTTTTCTTCTGGGGGTGATGGAGAAGAGAAACATCTATTGGATGGGTTTTAAAAAAGAAGTCTTCCACTTGATAGCTTTGCAGTCGGTCAGTGCTTGTTGTTGGTTTCCTCTTGGGAAGAGCTTGAGATGCCATTCTGATTTTGAGTGGACCCTGAGCCCAAGCCATACAATCGCCCACAATACTTTGCGTCATCAATGTTGTCTTCAAAGAAAAGCTGCAAAAGAAGAAAACGGCATATTTCGGATGTTTTAACTAATAAATAGTCAAGTTCAATTACAAGCAATTCTTCAAATGTTGTTGACACAAAACTGGTTATGTTAGCGCAGAATTTAAAGTTTCAGGAATCATGCAATTTCCAGCATACATTTGCAGGAAACTGACGCTACAGGCACATAGTTTCAGACAGTAGCACATAAGCCTAGCAGAGTGCTCTACCAACAACCCATGGGGGAATACCAAACATTCACATGAAAATAGCATACAGTGTTTTTATGTAGTTTGGTCCTTATATTGTTTCTATTAAAAATCAACCAGAGAATTACCATTAAGCTGCTAAAAAGTATGTCCGCCTATTGGCTATTTCACTGTAGACGCCTGATATTTTGTCATTACCATTTAACTGGGCCTAAAATGAACACCTGCCAAATGGTGGCATGTTGGCACTGGCAGGTAGAACGTTGGTCACCAGTCACGCTGGCAGTGGTCCCTTTTTTAAAGTGTGACGGTATCAGTCTATAGACGTTGTGATTAATAGCACAGGAAATCAATGATCAATGCATTTCTGACATCAGTCAACCACACACAGCAATGCCAGAAAAAAGATGATTCCAGCCACAAGATACTTTTTAAACCAAACATAATCAACTATAAAAAAAATAGATTTAATTTTATGTTAATGTAAAAATAAATTGTGCAAGAAACCGACACGAAAAACAAAGCCAAGGCGACACTGGAACGTCTATGTCTGAATGTCCTCAAGCGACTTCTACAAAGTACTACTCTGTACATGGGCAACGTTTCACTTTTCACTTCATGGGATATTTGCCGATTGTTGGCAAAAAATAAGAATTCCCATTTGGAAGGTGACTGTTTCAACAAAAATAAAATGTTCGTTACATTAAGAAAAAGTAATTTAATGGTAAACTAGGCAATGCCAAAAATGCTGGTTCAACAAAAAAGACCAGTGAATAACTGGAGAATACTTTCACTTTCCAGGAAGGAGACCGAAACGACCATATGCGGGGGGTCACGCGATGGCAGTATAGTAGCACCACAACCAAGGTGAGCAGAAAATGATTGTTTAATTATTTCTTAAAATGAACTTTGCCTACAAACTCACCGCAAACAATCCTTATAAGAGGTATTGTCAAAGCACCCCAGAAGAGGCAGTTAAACCACACAAGGGAAGGTGTCATTAGCAAAGTAATAATGACCTCTTTCATCCTAAAGAACGCCATCCCTGTGAGCAGTGAATCAGAGCCAGCCTGGTGTTGCCTCCCGATCCTTTTCAACTCCAACTGGTCAGCCACCTCCTGAAGTCCTCCCTGGAAGCACAGAACCGGAACGTTAAACCAGGAGCTTGGTCATAAGGGTGTATAATTTGCCGGGGCACCAAAGCAATCAGGAAAACAGACAATTCAGTAGCTTTGGAACATAAAAACAACAATTCTGTTAAAAATAATACATACAATACAATAAAACAACAATGAACACACCATCGGAAAATTGTACAGTAGGGCCTCAAACATGTTTGGTTCATATATGCCACTGTGCCAGGCAGAAAGAAATTGCAATTTACCAGCCCAAATATTTTCACGTTACACAAATGAGGTTCAGCCATTTCAATCGTGAGATGATTTTATCAGAAACTTTCAACACAAAGGCTTATTTCAGCACCATGGTCAAGCTTGTAGTCTATACATCCCTCAAACACCATTCCTCCGAATGTTGTCATGTTGGCCCAAAAATATATTTTCTAATTCCACTTTTCCGGGATATTTAAGACTGCACAAACCCCAAGGTAAACACTGCCTTCTTTGGTTTTGCAATCACTGTCACAAACATGGGCTAATGAATAAAAAAAATACCAGGAAGGTCATTACCTTTAAGTTTTTGCAACTCTTCATCAGATACTTTACATCATAGATTGCAGGGAAGAACAGATTGAGAATCTGGAAAAACTCATGTTCCTCCTCAGGTAGTCGAGTGTCAGTTAAAAGCTTCACCAGGTAGCCAAAATCATATCCACTGTAGAAAATCCAAGGCAAGGTGATTATTTACAATTTGATTTCTCAAATGAGGAGCACTGTTGGTAGTGTTTATGACTAAGGCCCAAAATTCATTCAGTAGGCCAAGAGTTTTTCTGGTCATATACTGACCTCTTTCACTGCATTCCTACCTGTGAAACGACAGCCATTTGACATTCTCACACAGCACTAAACCAGATGTCATCAGAAGCTCAGCAAAGTAGAGTGTGTCAATCCCCTCTTCCTCGTGCTTTTTAAATTGAAGACCCGAGTTCTGCAGTAAGTCTATCGAGTCCTGGGAATACATATCCTCTCTATTTACAAAAGAAAATTAAATTAGATTCTAGATCCAAACAGTGAAAAAAAAATTCAAACATCATATTACTCAAGGCTTCTAATGAGGCAACAAATGCTACCCCTAAATGTATAAGCATGCCATAGAATGTCTTTACTGGTTATGCGGCATTATACAAACAATACAAGAATAATACCCACGTCAAATTAAATTTGAAATTGAACTGCCACGTTGTCGTTCCAGGGGGATATTCGCCCTCCTCATTCATAAACGACAGTCCAAGTTGGATGATTTTCAGAAGGTCCACGTTGCACCTCAAAAGCTGGTATTGGTAATCTACCGTGCTGCGAAACTCACCAATCGGTCTAACCACCACTCCGGGGAACTCTGTGTCCTGGTGGAACAAGGGTATCTTTAATAATTCCTAGAAAAATGATTAATTTATGCAATCCAAAGCAAAAACTTCACAGCTATACTGCTATTAAGAATGACACTGGCATTGGAGGCATGTTTAGGAAGACAGGTTACCATGGCAATGAAGTTATAACTTTGAATTATCTGTCGGATTTTCCTCATTTCCTCTTCCACATTGCTTGCCCAGACCTCACAGATAATCTGACTGGTATCTGCAAGCGCGGCTGGCATTTTTGCAGGTTAAGGAGAAGACTGAACCCCCGACAATTCGACAGCACTTGTAGGAAACAGTCTTATGAAAACCCTTTACTCTGTTGGCAAGAAAAAAAGGTTGAAAGTTATCGGTGTCATTCAGATATTTGATTTCATGCGACACCGTTAAAGTAACGTTCACTTGTGTTAAATGGAATCAGCAAATGACGGAAACACATGTAGCAACAAAATACACGGCTGGGCGCCTAAATCAAAACCTGTCTCGGTTCAATTCCATCGACAGTGCAGAAGCAGGTAATATTAGTTAAAGAGCAAACAAGGTGAGCTGAAAGAACGTCTCCGTAACCGGTTTACTACAACTGATATTCCAAAAACTCGATAGTTTCCAGTAACAACAACTAACGTTACATGACATTACGCTAACTTAGTTCACGTTAGCTTTTCCTGAAATTAACGTTAAACAGAAATCATAACCTCAGTTTAATAAAACGCTAGCTATTATGCTAAATAATGTGGTAGCTAACTAGCCACAATGTGTTTTTTTAAACATGCAGTAGCTAAATAAAAATAAATACAAAGAGTATGATACCATACATTTTTATGTAGCTAACGTTAGCCAGCTATAATAACCCAGTCCTTCTTCAATACTTAGTTAACGTGAGCTACCCGTTCCGAAACGCAAGCTGCTGCTTTAGCTCGTTTTGCTACAATTGCTCATGTTTGGCTCTTGTTTGGCCATTATTAATGACGATGGCAAGCTTGCTAGTCACCTGGAAGCTAAAAGCAACCCCGACTATAGGATTACATAGGGAAAGTCACAAAGACATGCATAAACTAAAAATACCACGTTCACCTGATCGGTCTTTTGAAATTCTTGTGTTTGGGGCTATTTGCCAGTCCTTGCTAACGTTGATGGTTAACGTTAGCTTCCTACTTTCGCTTCTTCGGTTGGGTTTACGGCAGTTGGAATCCAGTAATTTCGGTGCGTTACCACCATCTACTGTGCTGGAGTGTGAACCAGAGTTTGAGGAGATCTAAAATCGTACTCGCTACTCCTGTCACTCACAAAATAGTGTGATACTGAATCAGGCTTTACGCTAGAACCAACGTGTTGAACGGGCATTTTTCCCCATGGCCGGGCACGTACTTACCAAAGTAGAATAGGAGGGACGGAATGCAAATCATTTTAGCATGAAGGTCTTACATGAATGGCTATATAATAGCAAAATACCCCCGTATCCCCTCTCCAATCAGTCATATTCTTAAATTCTCTTTCTTCCTTTTTATAACGTCCACACATCATTAACACATGGCCTACTTGACAACTATCCCACATTACCATTGAAATGCAATACAATATTGAAATGGATGTGTCCTACTAAATATCTAGTAACTCCGTTTCCAAAAAAGGGTACAATGTAAACAGAATACAATGATGCAAATCATTTAAACCCTATATTCAACAGAAAATAGTACCAAGACAACTTAAAAGTAAAAATTGAGAAATGTTATTGTTTCTTGCAAAATACATGCTCACTTTGAATTTAATACCAGCAACAAGTTTAAAAAAAGCTGGGAAAGAGGCACCAAAAGACTGGAATTGTTGGTTAAAGCAAAAAAAAACTTGGTGAAATATCACAAAACGAATTTGGTCATTTGGCCAAAAGTCACCAACATGATTGGGTATCAACAGATCATTACAGCCTATCAGCAGTGAGGATGGGGATCTTATCTACTGTAGACTATATCGTTAAATTATATCGTGGTGTAATCTCTATACACAAGATGAAAACCAATATTGGATGCAGTTATGATTCTGTAGTGGACCTCATTGCATGGGCTCAGAATCATTTAGAAAAAACATTGTCTGTAAACACAGTACATCGCGGTTAAAACTCTACAATGGAAATAACAAACCATACGCAAACAACATCCAGAAACGCCTACGCCTTCTCTGTTCCCAAGATCATTTCAGATAGAGTAAGGCGAAAAGGAAAACTGTCCTGTGGTCTGGAATTATGGATGTGCGTCTTCCGGGCTAAAGAGAAGAGGGACCATCTGGCTTCTTATCAGCTCACAGTTCAAAAGCCAGCATCCGTGATGTAATGGCACCTGTGAAGGCACCATTAATGCTAAACAATATATACAGGTTTGGAGCAACATATACTGCCATCCAAACAACGTCTTTGTCAGGGAAGGCCTTGCTTCAGCAAGACAATGCCAAAACCAAATTCTGCATGTACTAGAGTGATGGCTTAATAGTTAATGTGTATAACTGCCAGAACACCAGAATAAACCCAAGTGGACTGTTAAGATGACCATGAAAATGTGGATGAGAAGCAGAGAATCAACATGGTTAAGGTCAAGATGAGCCCATATAAAGGTGAATTTCATATTCAGGTGGTGCACTTGTGAAGGCACAATCCCCACAGCGTGTTAGACTCAGTAACCACCTGAAATATTCATTATGACGAGATGGTTAATGATTTATATTATTTTTGCTGAGTTTTGCTGAGGTGCATCCATATAATAAACAGTGTATAATGTAAAAATACAGCTTGGTGCATTTGATAAAACTCCTATTGAACTGTTGTGTGTTTTAATGAGGTGTAGCTTCCGTCATGGCACTCTAGCATGAAGGCCTGATTGAAGTGCTGCAGAGTGCTGTCTCTACGCATGATCTCTGTCAGAGAGGCTATCAAGTTAATTGGCCAGGAAGCCTTTGCTATTCCAAATTGTCTAATCAATTGAATTCACTCCAAATAAATTAGAAACATATCTCGAGGATGATCAATGAACACTGCATGCACCCAAACAGAGATCACTGTCTTAGATAAGGGTCTGAATACTTGCATACATTTCATCTGTTTTTATTTGTAATACATTGTTCTGAAATGTTAAGTTGACATTTTGGTTTGTTTCATTGCTTTATATAGTATATAAGAAAAAATTGTTAAAGAAGTATTCATTACAAATGCATAAATACCTGACAGTTTTGCACAGCAGTAATAAAGTTAAATCTTACCAGATCTTTGTTTAAGTCCCAATAATCCAAAAACAATCGCACAAAACAATCAGACAATATATTTAACCAAATATTTATACTTTTGAATGCTTTAATGCATTTTATTAATCTGAGTAAGATATAGGTTTATACTTCCACAAAAAGACAATGTTCTATTTATTTGCCTCCCCCAAAAATAAACAATAAGCTTGTTTGTGTAATTTGGTTTATCATGTTCACCTATTATTAAGACTTAAATTATTATCTGATCACAAGCCCCGCAAAAAAGCACTAAATGCCAGAATTGAAAAGATACATACAGTTTCTATAAAGTTCCTACAATCGCTGTTCTGACTAAGACACATTGCAAGTTGTGATGACCTAATTACTAATATCCTGGTCATACGTACACACTTGCAGATAAATAGTGAGGCATGTCAGTGTAATAATATTCATTAATAAAGACATGGATTTAAAAAAAACTAATGTCCTGATGCTATGAATAATCCTTTTAATCAAAATAAACATAAAATACCCTTGGACATACTGTTTGTACTTACTATTCAAAATATCTAAATCTACATCAGTACATAAGCACAGTATTTGGAGGAGCAATACACCTTAAAAATCAGACTTCTCTTTAATTCAAACTTGTCCAACTTCTCAAATACTGACAACACTGTGCTATACAACGGCAGTACTACATACTCCACAAATAATAAACACTGTCAGGAGTACAATTTAATCTGAGGTGAGACACTTTAGTTAAGCATCACACTAAATAAAAGATGGGGAAGTACATGTTTTTAGAACTGCAGTGATATGTCAATGCTTATGTTGGAAAGTGTCGGTTTTTGGCACAGGTAGAATAGTGGAATGTAGTCACTGCTGGGTAAAATGAGCACTTCTCTGAACATGGGACACCTCCAGTACAGGCATGAGGAGCTGGAAGGCATCCTGGATGTATGATGCACTGTTGGAAGCCTAAAGATTCGGAGACACAAACCCACATTAATATGATTCAGCTTTCAGGAAGATCTTTGAACTGATATTAATGATAGATGATGTACAATAATAAATTAGATACAAACTTCCAAAAATACTCCTGTTATGAGTGGGTTGAGGACATCTCCCTTTTCATTTGACTGAAAAACAAAATGTCTTGGTTAAATTACTTTCCGGAATTAGTAAACCAGGAGTCTTATATACCTACAACTAAGAATGAGTTACACTATTCTATATGGGTTTAATTAACTACTGGCACCTGCACTAAAATTAACAACAGCATTGGAAAAAATTAGATACATTTGTTAATAATTAACTTTTGCAGTAGTTCTTAAATTAATCTGCACCGTTCAAAGTAATGTACAAAACTGTGCAAAATTCTTAAGCCATCAATAACTGTATATTTGCTTATAAAAGCACTATATAACATTTTAAATAAAATACTACTAAACATGAATGAAATAAAAAGTAAGAAGAATTTATTGTTTATCTAAAAGATAATACAAATCTGATGGGTTAGAAGAAATCCAGTGAAGTGGTCACCTGGCACCAAATTAAATGAAAAAATGGCAATTCTTGACTGCTGAGCAAAAAGATTATCTTTCAAAATGATCTCAGACACAATTTAGAAATGCTTGGAATGGAAGTCAGGTATAAGATTGACCACCTCAGAGCCAAAGAAGAGCAATGGCAAATCCGGCAAGAAGCTTGAAAGGATTTACCACAAGAAAACGTGATAGAAATGAACAGCAATTTGCTTAATTTTGCATTTTTAACATGGCCACACAAAATACTAACATGTTTTTAAAACACATAGTGATTTTTTTGTAAACCTTTCATTGAATTAATTTTTCTTTGTGTTTATTTCAATGTTACAGAGTTTTGTTATTTTTTCTTGAACAAATAAACTGCTCAGATAGATAAATTACTTTTGAACCAATTTTATGAATGGCTTGAAACTTTTGTATAGTAGTGCAGCTCTAAAAACATCAGAATTACAAAACAAAAATAGTAATAATAATTTGAACAGAAAACATTTCTTACCCCTATTGTAGTTAAACAAGTGGTAAACTTCTTGGAAAGTAGTGATATCATTTTGCACAACACAATTGTTATTCTGGAACGAGAAAACACAATGAGCTAGAGCACAAATCCCAAGGATATAACAATGACAATATATGAAAAAAGAAACAACCAGGTGGGAGAAAAAAAAACTATATAAAAAGTATTTTAGCACACTGGATGCTTCCAAATGTCAGAATTTCATAATTTTATGAAAAACTCCCCAACTGGTTAATGCCAACTTGATGCTAGCTTAGGTGGACTCTGGTCTTATATTATATTTATAAAGATAATGTTACTCTAATTAATGTCTCATTAGTGGTGGTCCATTATGATGTGAATTATTTATAGGGTACAAATAGCTGGAGTGCAGGAACTTACTGTGAAAGGGTTTTTGCCTGCTCCAGAGTTGTGACCTTCTGTGTGGTACAGAACAGAATCATCTCAGCCACTTTGTGGAACTGCTCAATGGATCTGGCTGTGAGCTCAGCCAGGCTTCTGATGGCAGACAGGTGGACATCCTGAGAGGAATCAGCAACAAATCAGAAGATACAGGCATACATCTTGAATCCAATAAAAACATTTTTAATATTGTACCTCAATACAACAACATACCTCAACAGTATAGATCTTTTCCCCGCCCCTTTCATTCCCTTCCTCCTTTATGGGTTCAGTCATTTGGGCAATCTGGTCAAATGAATTCTTACTTGCCTGAAGGGTTTTGGCATAGAAACATAGTGACGCAGAATCCACAAATTAAAATAGAAATTGCTGCAGGTACAAGGATTAAGAAAAGGGCAGTTTTATATAGGAAATCAGCCTTTCTAAAATGTTGTCCAACCAAACGTTTCCAGAAGATGGCAACAAACTCTACAAAATGATTTGGTTACTAGCCTGAAAAGGTAAGATAAGGGCAGGCTTGAATATCAAGAGTAAAACATATTGTGGCAACCTTTTCAAGTTTGACAGCTGTTGTGGATATGTGCAGTCGTTCTAGGGCCTCTGATAATTCCCTTACAAATTCAGCCGCATAGTCATCTGAAAGCAATATCAATAAACAAAATGTATGACATTTCTTTCATTGTGTCACAGTAACATTGTTCAACCCATCATGTGGCTGTCACGAGTGCTAAAATTGTAAATGTTATATTGTAATATGAGACAGTTCTGTGATGATACCTTTATTGTCATCCACCTCATCCTCATCAAACTCAACCAAAGAGAAGGGTTCCTTGATGAGCTCCAGGTCCTCTTTGAGTTGGGTCCGTTCCTCTCCAGACAAAGTGGTCAGAACAGATTTCACCTACACAAAATCAACTGATTCAGTCGCATACAGTGCCTTGGCAAAGTATTTAAACCCCTGACCAATCCTGTATTTGACTGAATTACAAATACCTTTTGATTAACTGCTTCTTTCTTGCCATGTTCCATTACAGGAGTTTTATGCCGATCTTTTGATGGGACTGATCGAAACACCATTACTACTGAACTCTGCAGGCCTCTTAAGGTTTTTGACCTCTCTGAGTTCTCTTAGAAGTCTACTTCTTGTTTGGATGGGAGTTTTTTTAGATCTTTCATCTGTGTAAACATGGGAGCTTCCACAGCACAAGTATGTTAACTACTTATGCAAGCAACATATTAAAAACCAACGTCCCCATTCAATAATATATTTTGAGTGTTAAAAATGAAGCATCAAACAGGATGACTTTTCAAAGTACCATTTGAAAATCAGTTAAATAAGAGAATTGGTCAATATAATGGTTTGAGTATTTCTGATAAACAATGTATCATCAATCGATTTTTTGTGATGTTGATCTATTTCTACATGCTGCGATTCAAGGTGGTTATATTCTAGCAAAAGTTGTTTTGATTGGTAAAAAAAACAAATGAGGCACTTTCTCAGTAATACCTTTGACTCACTTTCCCTAGAGAGAATCTCCAGAGCTTCTAGGTGGGATAAGCCCTGGAATTCATCAAACAACATTCCATAATGGGCCTTATATTCTGTGTCAGAAGTAACCTCCTCGGCTGTTTGCTGCTCCTCTCTCTCCTTAGCCTCACGTAAAACCTTAAGCCAATAGAAAAACCTGAAATTAAATCTTGGTTGTAAAGCTTTCAAACACAAATAAAGTAAGCAAAACCGTGGAGGTTCCCTAACATCCCTTCAACAACATTAACCTGAGAGAGAGTGTTAGTCTTGATCATCAGACCCTTTGTTTTCTTGAAGCCCGGATCTCCCTCCGCTATGACGTCCATGGTCTTCTTGCCAATGAACTCCAAAGCATCCAAACCCCCCGTTAGGACGGTTTTCCCCTGGAGTACATATTTCAGCCATCAAACACATCACCACTGCCCGTAAACCACATATGATGATAACAATCATAGAAAGCTGAGGCACTTACGGTGCTTTGAACAGCACTGCTGAGAGATGAGAACATTCCCATCGCGCCTCCCATGGCCGAGGTGTCATCTCCTGACCCTTTATCAGTCTGAGATCTGGATTCACCTAGAAGTTACATACAGGGCATTCAAACCCCTCACCAATACTCTACGAAAATACAAATGATACATTGGCAACATTAGCTATGTTACGCATTTGCATGGGAAAACACCTGCACTCAATGTGAATTGATGAATGGTGACCATAGTAACAATTGTTTAATGGACGGGGAAAAAAGTATCGAATGACTGTCCTAGGTATTTACCCGAGTATACACAGATGAAAGTTATTGCCCTATCGAGAATTAGCTTACCATTGGCCCCCATCTGAAGACACAGAATTTGCATTTTTGGGATAAAAACCCCACTGTTAAAGGATCCTTAGACAGGCTGTATATCGTAAGGAAAACCCCTGAAGAGCATTCTACAGACATTAGAGATAATATCTGGGTTTTGACATCCTAATGGGCAAAAGTGCATAAATAATCAGGAAGTGGAAGCCGCGTCTCAACACCTAGGCACAGCCAAGAAAAACTGTCAAAACTCAGTGATAAAAAAAGGAGACTTGTGAGAGCACCTCTGACGCTAAATCCAGAACGATGACTCATGAGTTGATCATGTTGATGACCACCGTGTGTCCTTACCCTCCTGTTTGTCATCTTCTCCAGTCTGTGCAGATAGTTCTGTGGGGCTGGGGATTCCCAGGGAAGTCTCTGCTTTCTCAATAGCTTGGGTGATCCCTTGCCCTAAAACACATGGAATGTTTAGTTCCTTGAAAGTTCGGTTTGTTAAATTTACTTTCAGCAAGCCGCGTTGAGAGAATATGTTCTGAAATGGTTTGAGTAGTAAGAAACAAACTCCTGCAATCATTTTCTGAACATTTTATTTGAGCATGGAGAAAAAAAAAATGAATTTATTGCATCCAACACTTGGCATTTTAATTGATTGGAAGTGTTGTACCAAATATGTATGCATATGTATTTGTCCAGGTCCTCATATTAAGAATTTGTGACTGGTTAAATAAATATATGTATTTATTTGTAATACTTTAGCCCAGTTCTTTTTTCCAATTCAGTAATATCCAATTTGTGACTGGCCCTCTTCACTGCAGCAACTCGCAGCAGAATCAGGACAGCTATCGTGGAAACACGTGTATCCTGAAGCATATCCAATGCTGTTCTGGTTCTTATCATGCTGCTCGCTCAACCGGGACGTCTAGACTAAAATCCAAATGCGCAATTTCATGTAGTGTCCATAACTTTGGAATTTAGGAGCACTAGTGCTAACAATGCTTTTAAATGTGTTTGGTGCTCCATGTCCTTTCATTAATGAATCTCCTCACCTACTGTTGCCACGGTGGCTGAGGCCGTTGACATGATGGACTTTCCCCAGCTTCCCCAGTAGCCCCATCCTCCCTGGGCTACTGTTGACTTACTAGGTGCCTGGAGGAGAAATATATAGAGGGAGAAAAAATGTATACCTAACTAGAGTTGCAACAGACACTTGCTGTATGTTTAAGCAATTTAGTAAAACACAGTCAAGCAAAAAATTTAAATAAACAGTATATACTTATATATACACTGTACACGCTCTAAGTAAACAAGGAATTAATATCCATATTGATAACACAATATCAGTGTACACCAGGTATATCCCAGTGCTTAGCACCAGGCTATATCCCTGTACTAGCCCTTGAACTGAAGTCCAATATACAAGATGAATTATGATTCGGCCTCATAGTTGCTGGTATTAATGCGCTTCTGTAACATTCTGTGGCGCATCAAGCCAGGATACATCTCCTGCTGAAGTTCCTCTCTCTAGCCAGGGAGTCAGGCAGTGGGTGTACTGTATTTGTCATTATTGCCAGTAGTTTGGTCAGAATCCTTATCTCTGCCACCACCTTAGCCGAATTAAGGCTAGCCCTGAATACAGAACCGGCCTTCCTTATCAGTTTGTTCAGCCTATTCATATGCACAACAACACGCTCAGCATGGATCTGCTCCCCAAAAGACAACAGCATAACAGATAGCACGGCTACAACAACACGCTCAGCATGGATCTGCTCCCCAAAAGACAACAGCATAACAGATAGCACGGCTACAACAACACGCTCAGCATGGATCTGCTCCCCAAAAGACAACAGCATAACAGATAGCACGGCTACAACAACAC
>JACXGK010004966.1:0-35379 GCA_016801125.1 Novumbra hubbsi
TGGTGGGGACGATGGGTCACTGGAGCCTGCGTGTGTGGTAGGGACGTTGGGCCATGTTCAGGCCTGATGTCGTTAGAACAGAAATAATATGCGGGCATGATTTGTAATCTTATTAGAATTAGAAATTAGAAAGCTACTTTTTCATCCCAAATATTTAATGTTAATATTCCCCCAGATCATAATTCTGCAGTAGAGGTAATAACAATTCCGGGTTAGTTGAGTCATTTTCCATAATTGGCATTGTTCCCTTGACAATTGTGGAATGTTACAGTTACAGACGTATCCACCTTTGAATAATTCATATGCGTTAGATATATTAATATAGCTCTCCTGCCTAGTCCTTGATTTTGTTCTGCTTTGCCGATGTCTCCACGGTGCCGCTCTGAAGACTTACACGCGGTCATCGTTCCCAATGCCGAAAAGCATTTGAACAATCGTGTTCACTTTCTTTGTTATTCAAATAAGATAATATAGAGTATAGGCACCTATCCGCTAAAGTAATGGATTAGCTATGGAGTGCGTTAGGGTGTGTGTTTTATTGTTTTACCATCCTTCTGATGACCAGAAATCCATCGCAAGGGCAGTAACCCAATTCAACCTTGTCAGGGACATGTTTCTCCAGGACAAAATGTCAAAGTTACTGTTGGGATTAAGGTTTTAATAGAGGTTTTGGGTTAGGGTAAGAGAAAGGGAGAAACACCTAAAATGTGTGTGTAGCTAGCCCGTGCGCAACTGTGTATTACATGTGTGTAAGTGTGTGTACACAGCGATGTGTATTCATGGAGAATTGCTTTCCATATCAATACCACATCACGTATATCTTTAACTGCTAACTATTCTCTGCAATTCCTGTTCATCCCAAACTACTGCACAGTGCTTCATTATATTTGTGCATCCACTGTGGAAACCAAATGCACTGAGCCCAAATGGATCTGGCTCCAGAGCCAAAATGGAGCTTGTTTACCACAGAGCCTTTCCTTCCTCCCCAAAGCTATTAAAGCTAAAATGATGAAGAGAGTTTGACGGAAACAGATATTGAGTTGGAGAGAAAAGGAGAGAGAAGGAGAATATATAGAAATAGAAAGACAGAAGGGAAGACAAAGTGAAGGAGGAACACAAAGGGAATGACAAGGAGGAAGTGTGCAGTGAGGAAGCAGAAGTAAAGTAGATGAGAGATGGGGGAAAGTGAGCAAGGAGGAAGTGTGCAGTGAGGAAGCAGAAAGAAAGTAGATGAGAGATGGGGGAAAGTGAGCAAGGAGGAAGTGTGCAGTGAGGAAGCAGAAAGAAAGTAGATGAGAGATGGGGGGAAGTGGGCAAGGAGGGAGTGTGCAGTGAGGAATCAGAAAGAATGTAAATGAGAGATGGGGAAAGTGAGTAAGGAGGAAGTGCACAGTGAGGAAGCTGAAAGAAAGTAGATGTGAGATGGGGGGGAAATGAGCAAGGAGGAAGTGTGCCATCAGGAAGTAAAGAGGACTTGTGCAGTGAAGAAGCAATGAGGAATTGTGCAGTGAGGAAGCAAGGAGGAAATGTGCAGGGAGGAAGTAAGAAGGAGGTGCGCAGTGAGGACGCAAGGAGGAAATGTGCAGGGAGGAAGTAAGGAGGAAGTGTGCAGTGAGGAAGCAAGGAGGAAATGTTCAGGGAGGAAGCAGAGAGAATGGATTGGAAGCAGAGTGGTAGTGAGCTGAGTAAGTGAGCTGGCAGAGGAAGAGAGGGATGAATGGGAGGAAATGGAACTGTAAAAGGCTTGTTCCTAAATCTCTCCTAATGCTTTATTAATGAGGAAAGGCCCGCTCTACTCCACGGTAGAAACCATTCTACTTTCGTCTACTTCTCCTCCCTCCCTCTCTCTCATCCTATCCTATCTTTGTCCCCAGGCAAATGCTATGTTAACAGGTTATTACATTGTCGCTTACAGGGCCAAACAGACATCACTGGTACTTTGGTCCATTCACCTCCTGTAAAACAGACACACACTCCTGTCCTTACCCCAAATCCAATCTGGTAACCCAACTCACAGCTCGTACATATATAATGCAGAGAGTACAAACATAGGTTTTCTCTTTATGACAACTGGTACTCTCCACTCTACCCCCGATGTCTGTCTCTTTTTCTCTCAACCTTTTTGACGGTGCATTTTCAGGGGCTCTTAGCTGGAACATTCGAACACTCCCTCACAGCCACAGGTGCGGTGATCATTGTAGAGCAGAACACGTTGGACGCAATTCAAATCCAACCGGAGCTTTGTGAGGCAGACGTAAATAAAGTCCATTTTATGTGATTACATTGAGATTTCACTAAACGTTGAATAGCTGGAACCTGTTGAAAGTACAATACCTGAGGGTCTAGCAATGCGGGGATTAAGTTGTTTATTCAGAAAAGCTCTAGTATACAAACTCCTTGTTTTACCATTTGGTCTCACTACCTACTTTAATCTTTAGTTAAGGCCGTAGCTATGGGTGGTCTTGATTCAACCCGTGCCTGTAATCGATCCTGGTGGCACCCCATTGGGCGAGGCCTGTTGAGGTGAGAGCTGTGCTAGCCACTGCTATGTTGTGCTAGCCACTGCTATGTTGTGCTAGCCACTGCTATGTTGTGCTAGCCACTGCTATGTTGTGACCTATTGTCTCAGACACAGGGGAACCTTTGGCAACCACGGGATGGGTAACTGGAGAGGACCAAACTGATTGTGTGGTTCTTTTCATATTTTGCCATTGTTATTGTTGAGTCGGCTAGGTTATGCGCTACGAGGGGTCTTTACGGTTACAAGTGGCAGGCGTTTGAGGCTTAGTGTAAAAAAAGAGCATTCCTCCCCAAGCCCACTGGATAACACGGTCCTGCTTCTCATGTCCCTGCGGTCATTAACACACACCAGCATATGTAACAACCCAGCTCTACACATCAAGTTCGAACTTCAACCCCTCCCTCACCGTCTGATTCCAGCCTGCTGCAGAGATGAACACATTGTACGTACTGCCGACAGCATCATTGGCAGTTGGTTGCCGTACATCGCGGTCCAGCAGTACTCCATGGCAACAACAAGTATGCAAGAGAGATAGTTGCTGGCTATCCCTTCCCTGGGCTGGTGGATCCAGTAGGTATGTGGAGAACAGCATTGCTTACCTCACCTCTTCATCACTTTCAAACTGTTACTTTTGTAGGAGCAGTGGTTGTCACATAATTTGTGTCCACTGAGGGCATTATTTGTGCACCTTCTTTAGTTCTTCAGTTCTTTAGTCTGTTTGCGAGTAAGACACGAGCACTTTCGAAACAGCACATTTGATTATTGGATTGGATTTCCGAGGCAAACAAGAGTAAGTTCAGGTTCAACCAACCCATGATGTCGTTAGCACTGTTCAGACGATTGACTGAGGCGAAAAATGCCAGTGCAGAAAATAGGGCGTGACCCCACACCTTTTGAGAGATGTTATTGTCTAAATCTCACAGCATGCAGTGTGCTATCGGCTCCAAGGGAAGAGGGTGCATAGGTTGCTCTGGGTCTGTGGGTCCTGTGGGATGAGGTTCAGCCTGCTCCTTGGGTCTCCGTGGGTCTTATATTGATATTGAAAAACACTGTTTTGAAAACATGAAATAGATATTGTGGTTCATTCATCCCAGCAGCGCACTGGCCACAGAGGTTCAACCCTGAGCAATGTTTGCCGGGAGACGGCTGGACGTTTCTAGAGTGAAGGGAGAACGTGCCGGTGAAAGCAGAACATTCATGGGTCATTCAGTTCCTGATGGCCAATATGTTCCGGTCTCCACACAGCCAACGAGGACCAGCATCAGTCATCAGGCCTGAAGAGAAGCAGTAAGCCAGTGTGCTCCGTTTCGCTGGCATTTGATTGGTTAATTGTCACAATAAAACTCTCTCAGGTTACCTTCTCAGCAGTGTCTTTGTCTAAAGCATTGCAAGATGTGGATAACTTGATTGTTGTCAATATGCCCATTGGTGCATATTTAACTCAAAAGACATAAATTAGCACGTCCTGGAAGCTCTAAAATGTCTTTCTAGGCCCACATTTGTATTTAATCACTGCAAAGAATACCATTTCAAAAGGGCGTTTCAACACACAGAACCGCATAAATGATGTGGAAATAAAAAATATTTCCTACAAGGACAATGACACAATCAAATCACCCCACATAAAAGCAGATATATAGAGAGATGTGGGGCTTGATGCTGCAGGTGCTTTGATCAAATAGCAGCTTGGTTAGTTTGTCATTGAAGGATTGAGGTTGGTTGAAAGAATGGCAGTATGACAAACGACATGTAATGTAATCACTTTTTAGTAGCGTGCCTCTAAACTGTGTCGACATACTTAGGATTGGCAGGATGGTCTATCTAAAAGCGGTGTTGCGTTTCACCTCACGTTGGAGTGCTCCTAGTTGCAAAGCATCCACTAGATGAGGCTATACGGTCCGTTTCCTTGCTTTATTTCAACAAACAAAATAACATTTTCAACCATCTGAGATGGGAAAATGGAAATTGAAAAACAGTCTCCTCACTGCCCCTAGAGGACGTACGAGTTAATCGCGCATTTTCTAGACTTTTGCATTACTTTTGAGAGAAACAGGATACTGGTGGTTGTAATAGGTACAGAATGACAAGGAGCAGTCCAGGGCAAGCAGATTGAGTAGATTATGTCGTGCTGCTAATGGATATTAACGGTTATATGGATGACGATAAAAGACTACAATAATGATGTTACTTGTCAAGCTCCTTGATGGAAGGTAGTGGCTGGGTCTGAGCAAGTCAAAACCCATGCATGCTGGGATTTGTAATGCAGTGTTACAGTCAAATCATTGGATTGCCGGATATACACTGCTCCAAAACACTGCTCTACTAAAATCACACATTGGGTCTCGAAGATCAATTTAACGTTCGGTAATTCGTTGAGAACAAAAATCCAAATTCACCAACCAATCGAGGGCCCGATTCAAACCCACACAGCCAATCGAAGTAAACGTATGAAAACATAGGAGTTTCCAAATGGCGTGAATTTAATCACTGCAACTGATAATTCAAATCAATAGTGTGCATGACCTCCCAACGTGCCTGTATGCACTCCAGACAACGTCTGGACATGTTCCTGATGAGACGGCAGATGGTGTCCATGGGGATCGCCTCGTAGACCTGGATCAGGGCATCAGTTAGCTCCAGTGGCAACTACTTGACTGTGTCGGATGCACCGTTCTCAATTGGATTCAACATTTTTGCCACGTCACGCATCATGCATCCTGGAGGAGCTGGAATACCTGTGCAACCTCAATGGTCTGCAAGTACCACCTCATGCTACTGGTAGTGACAAGGACACTGGTATAAAATGCTAAACTAGAGAAGTCAGGAAGGATAAGGATAAAAGCAATTGTCTGTGGCCACCACCTGAAAAAACATTCCTTTTTAGGGGTTGTCTTGCTGTTGCCTCTCCAGTACCCTTGTTGTCACTTTGACCAGAACAGGTGACATTGATTCACAATTGCAAATGCTTCCTAACAAGATGGATTGATATCTTTGAAGTTTCATAAACTTGGTGTTATACTGTGATGGCTACGTGTTCTATAATTCTTTTCACCACAATTTTTTTATTATTGAGCAGCGTTAATTTCACCGGCTAGATGTCCATTTCACAGTCTACAATTTCAAGGATCTGAGGGAACAATGTGAATCACGTTGCCCATGTACAAACCACCTTCTATATGGGGAATAGCACATCTCATTGAACCAACCCAATGTATTGGTTAACCTTTTACTTAGTGTGAGAAATATGCTAGTCATTTTATTATGGGAATTAAACGGAATAAAATCTATATAATACCATAAATACCATATATTAACCAAATGCCATATATGTCAGTATTTTTTGCATGGTCTTAAAGTAAAGTTCCTGTTTCTGTAGAGGTACAGAAAGACAAAAGGTTAGCCCAAGCACAGGATTATAAGTGTTAGGCAGAGCCATTAGACACGGTGTTTAGGGGGTAGCTGCTCATTGTATTTGCATTTCCATTGGTCCTCAAAATGGTCCACTCTGCAATTTTTATTGCCTCAACTCTTTCAGTTGGCCTTATTTAATACAGTTCTCTAAAAGGAATTAAACCATAACCCTAATTCCCTGACGATTCAGTTGGTCTTTTTAACTGTAGACTTTAATGTATTTTTTCAAAGACTCTTTCAAATAAGTCATAGCATAACTGAACAGAACCATGCCAGTTGTACCATAATAAAATATCCAGTCACCAGTGTAGTCCCTTTCAGGCTAGCATACACTCTAAGCTTTCTCTTTCCTTAAGTTATTGTACTATATTTTGGGAGACACTATTTCAAATGGATTAATACCATAATCCCTTAGCAGATGGCTACAGCTTCCTGTTCCCATATCCTGCTGGCATTTCATTTATTGATTGCTGTTGTCCAAGTACTCAACTTTCATACATGTGCTGCTATTCTTTTCATTATCTCCCCAGGCATGTCCGATCTGCATACACCTAATCACTCACTGCGCTCAAAGTAGTGGACGGCAAGAAGTGATTGGGCCGACCTTTTGTATGTTAAGGGTGTGTGATTGTGGTGGTGTGTTTATGAAATAGAGTAACGTCATGATGTCCACTATATGTTTGTCTGTGTTCTCCAATGGTCAAGTTAACTCACAAACTGATCTTGGATAAAACCAACAACTTCAACGGGAGTGACGTCCTCACAAGCATGCATTCACCTTTTAATACTACAGTAAATACTCCAAATACTACATAACACACTATATGCATGATTATATGAGAGGTTTGAACCAGGCTATGTCAACCTATTTATTGTATCTACCTATCAAATGAAACGTAGTCGGTTACCTATCGATTTCTGCTCTTTTATTTGTCTATTTTATCTCCATGCTGGTAGCACAGTAATTCTCGCTTCCCTCTTAACAAGTCGGTGTTAGGTGTAAAAACTGTAACGGTCTGACAGCGCGTTTGAAAACGCAGCATTGCGTGGTACTAAATCAGTAGTCTTGAGTCATTCTCACGGAGTGCTCTGCTTAGCAGCTCAGGGGGGAGGGAGAGGACGGCCGCTGCTCGTAACTCTGTCCAAAACCTACTGTACAACACAGAGAGCATAGAAAAGCAGAGTCGGCCTGCGTCACAAATGGTTCCCTGTTCCCTATAGAGTAAACTGTCTTTAATCATATCCATATAGTCACTTTATAGGGACAGATCCGTTTGCTGTAGTGTCTTTCAAAGGGTTTTATTATGTCTGGGTGAGGTGCCTTGAGAAGGACTTGTTTTTGATGAAGTGATTTGAATCAATAGTATCCGTAAATCACTCTATTCTCATAACCATTTGATTTAGTCAAGAAGCAGATTCAAGTTATGCAAATTATATTTCGACTTATATTAGGTAAATTAGGAGGAGGATATTCAAACGTAAATCGTCTGGCCTGTTTTCCCTAACAGCACATAGTATGAACTGATTTGAGAAGCATACATATTTTAGGAATATTACCTTTATTTTGTGGCAAATAATGTGTAATTTCACATCCCTCCCAGAGGGCCTTTGTGATGGAGCAATATGGGATTCTGCTGCATGTGTTTGTGATGGCTTAGTGGCTTACCCCACCTCTGACTGATCAACAAGTCATTTTTCATTCTCCTAAACTTTCATAGTCTTTTCACCCTCCACATACAGAATCTATGTGTCCCTTCCTTTTCTCTCCCCTCCCATCTCTCTCCCCTCCCTTCTCTTTTCCCACCCCCTCCCACTTCTCTCTCTTCAATCTCTCCCTCCTTTTCCCTCCTTTTCTCTATCCATTTCCACCTCCCGTGTCTCTCTTTCTGCCTCTCAATCTCTCCCTGTCTCTCCTGGCTGTGTGTGGTAATTACTTAGCCCCCCCCCCTTACCACACCATGACACTCACCATGCAGCATATACAAAGAGACCTCCTATCCATACCCTCATTATCCTTTATCTCCATCCCTCCATCTTTCTCTTTCCAGCAGCACATCGACCTACATCCCGCCGGTGACTTGGCCCCTGAAGTTAAGCAGGGTTGGACCTGGACAAGTCTTGGACTGAAGTTGGGCCTCTCATTAATGTTATGTCGGAGGTCCACTAGGGGGCACTCTTCCAAAGTCTTCTGACTCCCTGTGGTCAATAACGAGTCCACATATCTTAGGAGTGCTGGTGCTTGAACAGTTTTTTTTTTAAAGCACTATCATTCCTAAATACATGTCACCAATAATATATGTAAGTCCCTCTTGCTACCTTCCAGGCCCTGTATCTATCTATCTATCTGTATTGCTCACTTACTGACTCCTTTTCCCATCTGCCACTTTCTCCCTCCGTCAGAAGACCGCGGGTTATTCTCTGATAACAGCAAAGCGTAGAAATAGATGACAGAAACAACTCCAATCATGCATTTATTCGTTTCTGTCACTCCTTCCCTTATATCTTATATCATTCCACCCTCATTTCCATGTAGACAGCGGAGGGTGAGGACGGTCGCGGCCGACTGTTAATCACAGCCATGTAATTAAAACAGGGATTTGGGAGGGGAAGTGCTGGAGCCAGACAAAAGAAGACAAAAGCACGGGCAGACAGACGAGCAAACGCGCACAAAAAAGCCCCCAGGAAACACACCCAGATATTCGCCCTCCCCATCTTGTCGACACAGTAAACATGGGAGGGCACCTCCTCCAACCAGCCTACACGTAGCACGTGTTTCTGCGGACCGCTCCGGCCCTGGACTGATGATCAGCTTCCACTTTGGCAGAGCAAATCACACTACATAGGGCACTCCATCGAGTCAAAGGGATGTGTTAGGAAGCAGTGGACAAGCGGGGCAAAGTGACTTAGACACTATGACGTGAGCCCTCTGCGTGTTTTATTGCACTACACACCTGGAGGGGGAAATCTAGTCATACTCTCCTGCCTCAATGCATACTGTACCAGTTCTATTAAAAATCACTGCATGTTTTTTCTCTATAATTGCGAGGCGGCCTTGTCTCTATTAGGGCAGTGACTGTGGGCTTTATTCTGTCTGTATCACTGAAGCATTACAGATTGCATGAAGGGAAAGGAAAAGTAATCTCCAACTGGGATGTAATATAGCGTAAAGATATTGGCCCTCATTCATGAAAACTTCTCCGAAAGGATCTCAGATTCAGGTGTGGGTAGAGACTCACGATCATTTCTAAGTGTCATTTATGGATCTGTTGCACCTCTTCAAAATGAGTGCAGATGTCATCCCATATGACACACCTGTCCTTATTTACGTCTGACACACCTGTCCTTATATACATATGTCACACACGTTATTGACATGGGTGTGGTGATTATCAACCTATGAATTGACTATGTTCAGTATCAATGAAGGCCCAAAATGGCAAATCAACCAATGTCCTTCTCCATGACAAAATCAGCTTTTCCTTTCTCATCCCAAAGCCGAGGTCTTTTACAACAGCAAGCTCTGCCATCATTAGGGAAACTGTTTACTTGTGCTCACTAGTCAATTTAAGACCTTAAAATCCATATATTATGTGAAACTGTGTTACATTTGCAAATCGTTTTTCATTATATGAGAATATTCCAAAAAGGGATCTCAAGTGAATAACACAGATAATGTTTGTTTCAGAAAACAGCCGTTCTTCTGACAGGGTCTCATCTTCCGTGTCTATCGGGAAAAAGGATGCATTGACCGTAGTTTTCACTTCTGTTGAAGGGTTCTATAGATTATCCATGGTGTTGGTATCAGAGAGGTTGTTCTGCTTATATTGATCCTTTTTCACAAAGCAAATCATCATTAAAGGGCTACAAATCTTTAAGTAGATCCATGGGCATACATTTCCTGGTTGACAACGATTTTCATTATTTCTTGTCTTTGGTTAAAAGAGAACTAGCTCAGCAGAGTACATATTCAAACCAAAAGGAATTCTTACAGTACTCACTGACACAGTTAATGCTCATTCTTCAAGCCAAAGTGCAGTACTATTAGATCTTATAGATTTTTACGATAAGTCAGTTGCTGTTCTAAATTACATAAATTGTAAAAGAAAAGCAAACAAAAGGACCTACCATGCAATTCTGTTGCATGAATCCATAATTTGCCATGGCATCTCTGAGGGATCTCTCAAGTTCATTTCTCTCTGACAGTCAGCATTGGGTGGGCTTTGGTCTGTTCATAAGCATCAAAAACATGCTAAAAGTGGGGATATTAGTTGTCTCTTCCCTTGCTACACACCCTCCCTGAGCTACTAGTTAAACAAGACATGTTTTCTGCTTCCAGGATAAGGGATTTAAAAGAAAGCTCATAACACATGCTCTTCTCACATCCCTACAATGTTTCAATATGCCATATGATAAGATGATGAATGGATTCCGCTGTCTGATATGCTGAGAGAATGATAACCAAGTCAAAATGATTAGACGTCTTACAAGTAGAATACAAGAAAATGTTAATCCAACAGACACATCCTCTCCATTACATAGTTTGTCATTATTACGCATCAGTAGAACAGATGGACAGCTCAACAATTAATACAAGTTTAAACTCTTCATGAAAAGGATAAATATCATTGTACAACAACTTCAAACAGTTGAGTAACAGAGTTGCTGTAATTGATAAAATCCACATTTTAGAAAAGAAAAATACAGTACTGTGCCAAAGTCTTAGGCACCTGAAAGTGTCTAATAATTTATTTTTGGATAGTAGTATAACGTGTAAAGTTATTATTTGCCTAAAATAATAATACATATATATAAAAGTACATCCCGTATTTTTTTGCACTGTTGGCGCACTAGATTATAAGGCGCACTGTCAATGAATGGTATATTTTCAATATTTTTTCATATATAAAGCGCACCGGACTATAAGGCGCATTAAGTGAAAAAATTCAATCAGTCAAAACTTTATTAAACGCGTTCAGAATAACTCTCAACATTATTCAAACGTTAATGAGCGTATTCACAATAACTACCAACCTTGTTCAGTTGTAACACGTAAAAAACACAGTCTGATACCGCTAAATCCAACGTTAGCGTATTCACAAAAACTAATTTTAGGGTCTTTATACATACACTGTAATATTATGGTGAAGCACAGTTGGTATTACTCCGCGACGCTCCTGGCTACGGTAGCCGTAATGTTGCAAGCGGTGCGGATTTGTAGTTTACCAAAGTCGTACTAAAAAATTTTGACTTAGCGCCGTAAGCGCCTTGTACCACACAACATCGCTTGGAGGTCAGTAAGCAAAACCAGAATTAATCCATATATAAGGCACTTCGGATTATAAGGCGCACTGTCGTTTTTTGAGAAAATTAAAGGCTTTAAATGTGCCTTATAGCGCAAAAAAAACGATATATATTATATTAAAAGACAAATAAATGGCCTAAGGTTCATGTTCAGATGTCAAAAACGTTTGCACAGTACTGAATGCTAAACAACAATAAGGAATAATGAACAAACATTAAGAAATAATTATAATTAATTCAAACCACCGCATGCTGTGTAGTCGCATGAACTTGTGAGTTAATATCTAATTTAATGAAACTTTTCATGATTACTGCTATGTAATTGTGGCAAGGTGTGACGGTATAATTAATAAAAATTCTGTACTGGTAATTTCCGTCACTATCTCCGCTTATCAACCTGCTGCTCTCTCTGGATGCGGTAGCTGTTTCTCAGCCTCCAATCTTGGGACGCATGAAAGGAACCAGCTCAAAAAACGGCACGGCCAATTGGAGCTCTTCCACGGTGGAAGACTAATCACTCAGTAGGGGTGAAATTGGTAAAACAGACAGTGAGAGAGAACAGGTGGGTTTCCCAATGCAGGTTGTAAGAACCAGAATTTGGCATGTTTGGTACATAAAAAAAAAAAAGAACGAACTAGCAGGCTCAGAAAAGGCGAACAACCAAGGATTTCCTCAACAGTCGATGACCAAAGAATGCATGGTTACGGTGTTTTGAAAAATACCCAAAAGATTAAGGATTAAAGGTGCATTTCCTATGATCATTTTGAAACATTGGTAGGACATGAGATTGACATAGAAGTATGCTGTAGGTGCTGTGGGATGAGATTGACATAGAAGTATGCTGTAGGTGCTGTGGGATGAGATTGACATAGAAGTATACTGTAGGTGTTGTGGGATGAGATTGACATAGAAGTATGCTGTAGGTGCTGTGAGATGAGATTGACATAGAAGTATGCTGTAGGTGCTGTGAGATGAGATTGACATAGAAGTATGCTGTAGGTGCTGTGGCGTAACATGGCTGTGGCGTAACATGTTGTTGCTGCCAACTTGAGTAGTAATAAACATTCGCCGAAGAGAGGACAGTGAGGACAATATAGGTTCTGCCGAACTCATTGTCGTTCCACTTTCAGGTTTAGCAACACCTTACTCAAATGATCAACAAATGGGGTGCAAGTTTGTTCTGTACACCTACTCTCCTTGGGATGATGCTAACACGTGGATCTGGTGGCTGTCTGTTCCCCCGATCATCAAATCTACAAATATAATACTCCAATCTGTTGAGCAACAGTGTATGGAAAGTTTATTTGGGGCATCTTATTTTGCCTCTCTAAAATACATTTTAATAAAGGCAAATGGCTCAATGAAATCTTTAGAGACACTGCTTTCTGCAAATAGGTCCCATCTGTCTCCATCAAAAGGCTCACTGAAATGCTGAGTCTGGTCAATACCAGCTTCCCAATCCCCGTCTGTTACAACGATAGTTTTACACGTGGCTTTCTCGCGGTGGTCTGTACGACCCTCCAAGGAGACGCCTCCCCAGACCACCACTGACCCACCGCCAAACGGTTCATGCTGGATAATTCAGGCAGCATAACGTTCACCAAGTGGTCTCCCGACTCTTTCACGTCTGTCACAAGTGCTCTGCATAAACCTGCTCTCATCGGTGAAGGGAACGGTGCACCAATGGCGGACCTGCTATTTCTGGTGTTCTCTGACGCCAGCCAATGGAGCTGCACGATGCTGGGCTGTGAGCACAAGTCCCACTAGAGGATGCAGGGCCTCATGTCTATTTCTAACCGTTTCCTTATTTACATTTTAAACAAATGTAAAAACATATGTAAACATTAGGAGACCGTTTTCTTTCTTTTCCCGAATAGTTGAATAGCAAAGTTTGGGATGAGGAACCGTAACCTTTTTGTAAAGAAAAAAAAAAAGGTGTAGTGGTCTCTTATTTTTTTCTATAGCTGTATATAATATATATATATATATATATATATATGTATTATTATTTTGCTAATGCTTTAGCTCTCCTATGAATTGACCGAGCAATACAGTTTAATCGTGAATTGCATCGTAAAATGATATTTGTCGCCTGCACTTTGTTGTTGAATCGGGGTACTAAGCCTTCGGTTATCCCACCCTCACAGCAACATGAAGATGTCTGACCTTGCAGTTGCTGAACATTGTTCCATTCCCAGAGTTTCCCCTGCTGCTCAGAGAGATGTTAAAGAGCTGAGTTGTTTTTTCTCCCTCTTATTTTTGCCATTTGCTTTCTCTCGGTTTTCTCTCCACTCCAATAAGATAACGAGAACACAGTGGAATGTAAGATCAGCTCGCCTTTTGTTGTTGTTGTGCTGTGTGTGTGTGTGTTAGTGCGCGCGTGTTCCCGATGTGTTTATTTATTTTCAGGGCATTTAAGGCTTCCATCAGAGTTTATGTGTGACCCTCTGCGTTTGTGGTTAGTAAGTTTGGTTACCGAGTTCAAAGATGGTCCTTGCAAGGATAGTAAAACAATACAAATGTTCCTGGGAACTAACATATTGACAATCACAGTGGGTTTATTATTAGGATTAGGAGTAAGGTTTCAAAATAAGTAATTTTTGGGGTTAGGATTACTGTTAAAGTTAGGTGCTTGGGAAAACATTTCTGAGTAAAGTCCCCACACGGTTGGTAAAATGGCTGTGTATTGTGGAGGATATGTGGTTGATTGATGTGTCTGTCCAGTCTCTGTCCTTTCTCTGTTGTTCTCCATTCTTCGTTTGGTGCTGTTGTTTGGACAGGCATAGGCTAGCTGGAGATGGGAATGAATGGGACTAGTGAGATGCATCCGTTATGTCGTGACACATCGCTATTATAAAGAAACTACATGGTGTGTGTGTGTGGGCGTGTGTGTGCGGGCGTGTGTGTGTGCGGGCGTGCACATTCTCTGTTTCTGTTTGAAACCATCTGTTACAACAAATCTGACTCAATCATTGACATTGTCCTCACTCATTGTCATTAAAACAACAACAGTGATTTAATAGCGTGTGTGTGCGTATCGGCCTGTGGGTGTTTTTTGTGTCTGAACGTCCCTGTATTTGCATTAGGAGCAAACCGTTTTTTGACACTCATTTTAAGAGAAGCAGGCTGATGTGTCGGTTGAGGGTCCTTAGCTAACAGAGACGAATTACCCATCATTCCTTTCAGCTCTACGCATGCATGCAAAAAAATAACTCAAACGTTCAAGTCATTTATTTCATTTTCTCCTTTTTTATTTTACTCTCTGCACCTTCCCCACTGGAAAACAGAACCCCCAACATATTGTGCTGCTGCTTGGTTTTCAAACCCTTTAGTTCCTGTCAAGGCTTTTCTGGAAGCTGGAGAACCCTGGGGCTCGACCCGGGCCTGTACAACTGGACCCTTGGTGGACCGCAGGTGGGAATGACGAGCAACACCCCCTCCACCAGGCTGGCCCCTCAACACGGAGCCCCTTATACCAGACCTTAGGCAGCAGTAGATATTCCTGAATACCAGAGGAACCTCGACGATTGAACAAAGTGAGTGTATAGTATGCCCGCCAAATAACACACGCATCAACACAAGCGTGCAGTAGTAACAAATGGAATGACTGAGAGATCATGAAGAAATGCATACGTTGTGCATTCAGTACCAATTAAGGCCTGTGTAGTCCAGGATTGGCAGGCCTGCCCTGCCTGTATAATCCAGTGCCCTCTCTACCACTTTTGGACACCTGTTTGTGTTGGTAGCCCTCATCTGTGTTCCCGATAATGGTTCCTATTTAAGTTCCTATTTAAGTTCCTCCTTTTGTTTGCTACTTTTTTCTTGCTTTGGTTGTGCCCAAATGTAACATTCCCCTGTTGTGTCTCGTGATTTAGTTTCTGTCTTGTTCATTGTAAGTGGTTTTAGTAAACTTCCTCTGCTTTCCCAGAGAATGGGTCCCGCGTCCACCTCAGCAGTGTTACTGGCCCGCGTTATTCTGTGTTACAACACGAAATCCTTGTTTTTGCCACTGATCTGCAGAGCTTTGGTACAGCCAGTTGTCTTTAGTAGTCAAGAAACTGACAGCATATGTCTGTGATTCTGTCTAAAACATGTCGTTCCCAAACACAGTATGAAGGAGGCGAGCTGGAGCCCCACGGCCAGGCTCAGGCTCCTTCCCGGCTGAGCTGGGAGACACTGTGCGTACTGCAGTAATAGCCTGGGTGGGTCATAAAATGGCCTTCCTGGGAAAGTGGCAAAAAGAAAAAAAACTTGGCTTGAATTCTCTGCTTGAGTTTGCCAGAAGGCATGTGGGAGACTCTGAGACCAAGTGGAAGAAGATTATATGGTCTGATGAGACCAAAATAGAGCTTTTTTGGCATCAACACTCAGCGTTATTTTTGATGCAAGCCTAACACCATGTATTATCCTGTTAACAGCACCCCTTCCGTGAAACAAGGTGGTAGCGGCATCATGCTGATGGGATGCCTCTCAGCAACAGAGACGGGAAGACGCGTCAGGATTGAGGGAAAGATGAACATAGGAAAATACGGAGATGTCCTGAAAATCCAGAGCGCACAGGACATCTGTTTGGGCTGAAGATTGGTCTCTAAGAAAGGCTACAACCCAAGGAATACCGCCAAACAACCCTGGAGTGGCTTAGTGACAAGTCACTGAATGTCCTTGACTGGCCCGGTCAAGGCTAAGAAAACAATCCAAGTAAATGTGGAAAGAGTTGAAAATGGATGTCCACCATAGGTGCTTGAGCAAACCATTTGCCAAGAAGAGTAGGTTAAATTAATTTCAAATTTGCAAAGCTGGCATAGACTAATCCAAATGAATTCATGGCTGTAAATGTTATCAAAGGTGTCTCTATGAATTATTGACTAAAGGAGGTGAAAATAAATGATTATTGCAAGCCATGGAAAATATGTTTTGTGTGTGTGGATGTGAGTGATAAAGTGAGAGAGAACACAAAGAGAGAATTTGCTGAAAGAATCTATGCAAAAATGTGTGCAGTAGCTATTCACAGGGCCAGGTAATAAAATAGTTTTTGATTTTGTACAATTCTTGTGTGTTTTAGCTGCATGTGTATTGATGTGTGGGTCTGTGTGTCTTAGTGACTTCACACATTTGTCCAGGGACTTGTGAACAAGCTTTCATGACTCTTAATAAAAATAAATGGACTCTGTCTGATTTCCATAATAATGCAGAATGTGCACAGCCACATTATTCATTAGTTTGCTCTTGGTGTGTTACCCTGCCGGAGCAGGAAGTGGACTGGATGTATTTAGTATCTCGCTGTTGTCCTAAGTAGCTCGGATTATTATAATTGCCTGTCAAGGCTAAAGCCCGCACCTAATTCCCCTTCTATAGATATCCCTTACAAAGAACAAGCTAATATTACCATACTTTTCCAATTCCGTATGCTTTTAACCAGGCTCGCTATCACTCAAGCTGTAATACACTATATGGATATGAGAAACTGCTGCAGCATAACGTAATGAAAAGCTGAGGTATTTTCTATATGTTTGCGTGATTAGAGACCTTTTTTCCTTGTTTTTCTTTGAGGCATGGGGGCGGTTTTGGTCAAACTCCCTCACGCAAAGAAACGAACACACAATGAAACGAAGGAAAAGTGTTAAACACAGCACGAAGCCCTTTCTGTCATCACACGGAAATAGGCAGTGACAAATCACATAGGATATGTGTTGGAAATGTAAAAAAGACCTTGAAGAAAGACAGAAGTTAATGAATAGGTTTTATGCAACTTAACAGTAAGTTGTATTCAAGGCATTTCTTTTATAAACTTTCTTAATAAGTCTGTTCCAGGGGCTCGGTGTGAACCTGCTCCATGCTCTTCACACTGTACTGGGAGTCACAGCAAACCTTCTGGCGACGGCACGTATGGATGTGGCATCCTGGATAAGCTGGACTACAAGTGCAACCTTAATGGGCTGCAGGTACCACCTCATGCTACCAGCAGTGACAAGGACACCAGCAACACACTAAACTAGAAAATAATCAGCCAGGAAGGATAAGGAGAGCACATTTGTCGGTGGCCATCTCCTGCAAAACCTTTCCCTTTTTGGGGGTTGTCTTGCTGTTGCCTCTCCAGTGCACCTGTTGTCACTTTCATTTGCACCCAAACAGGTTTGATTCAGGCATGGATTCCCAATCGCTTACACTTCCTAACTAGACAGATATACATGAAGTTTAGCTGAGTTGGTGTTCCATTGGGATGATGTTGTGTTCCCTAAATCTTTTTTAGATATATATATATATGTATTTATATATACAGTGGGGAGAACAAGTATTTGATACACTTCCGATTTTTTTTTTGATTCCGACTCTCACAGTTGAAGTGTACCTATGATAAACATTACAGACCTCTACATGCTTTGTAAGTAGGAAAAGTGTATCAAATACTTTTCTCCCCATTGTATACTCTCCAAAACATGAAGAGAACACAAAATCATCCCAGTTGTACACCAAGCCAGTGTGTATGAGGAGTGGATGAGGAGTGTACAGGGCCTATGGAGGAGTAGGATTGGGGAAGGGAGGCTGAGAGCAGAACTTCTTGAGGGTGTGTCGGGTCTGAGGAGGAGAGGAAGAGAGGAGGAGAGGTGATGGCAGGGAACAGAGCTTGCGAGTGTGTCGAAGCATATGGTATAGAGAGAGAGAGTGTGGAAAGAGGAAGGGGAAGAGGGGTGAAAACAGAACGGCCTGTCGGGGCCTGAAGATGAGTCCTGTCAGATCCCCAACGCAGTACATATAGGGATTAATGAAGGGGAATGTTCAGGCTGGGAGATCTTCACACCCAGTCAATTATTAATACAGAGGAGCAGGGAGAGATGGGGGAGAAGGGGGTGTTCTGTGGGGGGTTAGATGGAGAATGCGAGAAAGGGTATATAGGGGAATCATACGGGGTGAGGGTGGAGGCAAAAGGATGAAGACAACAGGAAAGAGGGAAACAAGAAAGGGTGAGTGAAAGACAGTTTTAAGAAAAAGTGGCAGAAAGTCCTAGAAGGAGCACAGCCACCCACCTACCGACTGACACACACCGACAGACACACACCGACAGACACACACACACACACAACCTTTACTGTGCTGCGTGGGCTTTGGCTGAAAATATGACAGGATGTAATTTGGCTCTGAATGGGCTCATGAAAAGACAAGGCCACAGCACACTTAGATATAATGGGTCCCCAAGTCACTTTTAACCAGGGGGTAGAGAGAGCGTGAGGCTTGGGAGAGAAACAGAGGTAGACAGGGTTAAGGGGATAAATAAGAACAGGTACTGTAGACCACCGCACCCTTAGATATAATGACTCCCTGAGTCACGTTTAACCAGGAGAAGAAGGGATGAAAGAAGCTAATGGAATGAACCTGAGGAGATTGGTGAGTAAATGAGTCAGAAGTGCTCACTTGTTTTTTTTTTAGGTTAAAAATTTACTCGGGAGCAGACGTTTAGCGCCCTTTTTTACCTCCTCCGCTCCTGGGCTCCCCAGCTACTTCACTGATTCCTATTGATCTGTTAGTTCACTTCTGTCAATGCCTTTTTAGTTGTAATAGAAGACTATTTATCTTACCTCTAACCTGAGGTAAGCGCACCGTTCCCGACAGACCTATGCGAGCAGGCACACACACACACACCCGCACACACACACAGACACACAGACATATACACGTTTAACGGACACATTTGTAGCTACAATAACGAGCAATGGAGTACGTTAACAAAGTCATATTATTAAATGAGTAAAACACGTTCATAGCCATACTATATCGATGTGTATTACCTTCCAACCTCGAAGGATAACCATTACTTCTTGGACTATCTTCTTTTTATCTGTTTATATTGTTGATATTTGGGTCCACCTCTCTCTTGGGGCTTATGTATGCCTTCTCTAGTGTAATCAGTTAGTGACACATGAATGTAATGCAAAAATGGAGGAGGAGCCTTTCTCAGTCCACAGAACCCATTTGTGTCCCAAATACCACCATAATCCCTTATCTTGCAACGCTTTAGACAAGGGCCCATGAGGGGACACTGGCAAAGAGATCTCCTAATTATATTCAACATTTCATGACACAGGGGCTAAATGTTATACTTATGCTAATGAAATGGGCAGCCCTATTCAATTGCCTGAAGTCATCTCACTCATGGGAAAAAAACAATTACATTATAAGAAACACCGAGGGGATTTGGAAGACTGTGGGCTTCACATTATTGCTGATAATGTTTAAATATTCTTGTTTTAGACCTACAGGTGCCTTTTTACACAATGAAACACTGACACATACTCGCTCGCTCGCACACACACACAAACACACATGTGCTATATTCAGTGGTGAGGCAGTTTTGTCTCAAGGGCTCCACTCCATCCGCTCCAGCACTGAAACATATGGGTAATAATACTGTAAATATCACAATGGATTTGATGGCAAGGTCATAATGGAAATTACATTATCAGAAAGCCAGCTTGATGACAGAAAATAATTATGTTGAGTAATAGAAAGTCAACCAGGTATCATGAAGTAGTCCACAAGATGATGTAAACAACGTATCCATTTTCTCAATGAGAAGACTGCTCAAAATAGTATTGGAAGAACAACAAGTAACCAACCCATGTTAGATTCATCATTATCTAGTCATGTCGAATATTTAACAAATCGCTGAGGAACAGGCACTCTTCTGCTGATTCTGATCTGTTTATAGTTGTTGAATATTGATGTTTACGATCTGTCTCAACGGGGCCCAGAGCTCAACTCACACACACCCACTAGTTCTCGCTCGTTTATAAACAAATATATCATTTATTAATTTCTTCATCCCTCCCAGACTACTATTCCTCCAAAGGTTATAACTATTCAATTTGTCACTCTTATTTGTCAGATTCCTGATGGAAATTCAGAAATTACAACTACACTGTGATTAATGTTGAAAAGAGTCATGGGAGGAATATGAACCGATCAAAAACAGGAAGAGATTCTTTCGATTCTTTTTTTTCCAAGTTAATTAGTCCTCGCGTATTCTTTCTCAATTCCAAATGAATTAACTCTCTTTCTCTCTCTCCTTTTATTTTTTGATAGTGTCCTAGCACTTAGCAAACATATGGAGTATGTGTGGGTCTCTGCCAAGTGAAATCACAGTCAGGACCACCTCGGTATTGAATACAATTAACGTAGAGGGGGATCATGGTCCTCAAGTATCACATGGACTGCAAGGGTCAATCAGTTCTGAGACAGACAGATACCACCATGAACAGATAGACACGAATAAACAATGAGAGATGTTTACACACACACACAGACCCACAAGCACACAAGGCTTCTCACGCCAATGAAACACAAACACATTTAGCTGGTATGGAGAACAGATGGTGGAGGTTCTGTTCCCGACATCTATTATCATTTTAAGAAAGTAATTAGTGGTTACTAGTATCAGTGCACCAGGAGTTATCCACCCCACAGCCTACTACATTTAATATTAGTTCTATTGAGATGACTCATAGAAACATACTCAATGGTGAAAGGGGACAGACATGCAGAGAACATCACACCAGGTCAAACGTCTGCTGATATGAATGTTCAATTTCCTATTCGCTTTTGTAACGTTGCATCAGTAGGCAGGTGTGGAGGTACACGAACCACACACTTTACCTAACAAAAGACTTGTGCTTACAAAAACCTGGCTTATAACTGAGCAAGGGCCACTGCCATTTACGGGGGAAAACAATGAACTACTGTTCAGGCCTCCAATGAAAAGGAACTGGTAAGACAAAATGGGCAGGTGTCCATGGCAAAAGGAGACCCTGGTGAGAATACTAGGAACACAAGTGAAAACAACGAGAAGCCGAAACAACAGAACATACACGGACACAGACTAACTAGAAATGAAATACAGTAAACATAGAAATGCTACAGCTGGCACAGACAAGGCTGTCGAACTTTTATTCATTACAGGCTTGATAAACATTTAAATTCACAAAGAACCTGTAAAATGCTGCACTTGATGCCGATGATAAGATTGCCAAACAACGGCTGTGTGTATGAGTCAAATTCTTAGCCGTGTTCATCTGATGCCTGTGTAGATGTGTTTCCCCTTCTCTAAGTAATAGGACCTTTGAAATGATTCAGAGACCCTCAAATCAATTACGCTTCCTTGTAGCATCCCTACAGACTTCACACACACACACACACACACACACTAACCAACCCCTTCCATCCGAACACACAGACATGGAGCCTTCATTCCATTCCTCCACAGACAACCGACCTGAGGCACACTCAACAGATTGCTTTGTGACCTGTGTCAGAGAGGCTAGAGTATCTGCAGTGCAACATTGCAAGGTCAGTTAATCAGTTTGAAAGCAGAGTTACAATAGTTACTGTATAGTTCTGTAATGCACACCATATCTGAGACTGTTTTGGGCTGATCTTGAACTGCATGGGCCCTTCTTCTCAAAGGCAATTGTACATTGTTCTTGGTTTTTCAATTCTCATGTATCTATTGTTTATCGAAAAAAGGCATGAACAATTAAAAAAAATAAAAGAAAACACCTTGAGGCTTTCATCCAAAAGTGTCATCTTAATTTCTAATGATGAAAGAACAGAACAGGGGACCAGTAAAAAACAGGGTAAGAGGGGACAATTAGTTCTAAGAAAAAGCAAAACGTTTTGATCTGATATTAAGTGTGTTGTCGCTGGATTAAGTTACACATGAACAAAATGCAGAATACTTATCAAAGCCATTATGTAGATGTGATCATTAGCTGCATCGTGGAAGGAGAGAGCTGAAAAGTGCAGCTACTATGTTTTCTATAAATGTACTGCATTTGTTTGTTAGATGACTGTAAAATAGCAGACCTAGGCTTTAACGCAATTTGAAACCTTTTAATATTGTCTCTGTGGTTTATTGACCTTGACTTGACTACCCGATTTAGAAATAAATCTTCAATTTATTACATTTAAAAAACTGCTCAAACCCAGTCTGACAGCTTTGAAACTACAGAGTACCTTTTAGAAAAATCTTTGCCAGACTGGCCCTGCGTAGATTAATTGACATCCAACGCCTAACTAAATGTAACTGAACTTAAAAATGACAATACAGCCGTAATACACTTTTGGGATTGACTGAGCTCCAGCTACTTTTATTTTGATTGGTCCTTAATGACAACAAATCAATCTAACTATTGGTTTCATGGCACCTGACTCAATAGTGCATGTTGGAGACATTTCCAGGGACCACGGTATATCTGGAAAACGATTCGACTAGCATACTGTACTTTTGGTACGCACTGTTGACAGAACCATTGAGTAAAATATTTCATCTCCGAGGTAGTGAATGCATGCTTGAATGTGCACGTGTATGCATATGTGCATACTGTAAGTGAATCTGTGCAATGCTGCGTGCACAAACACACAGTCAGGCAAACACATCCGAATGCATGCACCTACTTATCTCTCTCAAACAGACACACACACACACACATACAGTAGATCAGTGTGCAGTACTGTGCAGTGTTTCTGACCTCTAAGTGTAGTGCCAGTAAATGTGTCATTTTTCCTCCCTAAGCTTTATTCCTATTGATCCATTTCAGAACAAATTAGACACCTTTTACCCCAATCACACCTAGCACAGTCTGGTGTGTGTGCGTGTTTGAGAGCGATCAATCTATCTATATATATCTTTCTTTTTCGTCTGTGTGTGTGTGTGTGTATGTGTGTGGCACTTACTGGAAGCTGTGTCTCCTCATTTTACAGAAGAAATGTTATCAGTTAATGTTGAAAAACCCTTTAAATAACTCCTCCCTTTCTCCCTAAACCCAACGGCTGGCGGCTGGACCGGTTTCTGGATCCCGGCCCACTCGCCAAATCACATATAGACGTTCCAGCACACGTCCGGGCAGAGGATCGATGAGAAAGCCCAGGTCTGATAATCCACTAAAGGGCTTTCTCTCTTTCGGTATTTCTCTATCGCTCTCTCTCTCTCATCCCCTGGTCTCTTCCTATCACGTTTTCTTTCTTTACCTCCCTCTCTGTCTGTGTAACCCCCTCATCCCCCTTTCCCTCACCACCGCTCCGTGTCCAGTGGATGACGGCCCTGTGGTTCGGGCTCTGGGACACATGAAGGATAATGTTGCTTTTGATCAGGCCCGATCGGACTCCACGACAGGCTGAGCCCATGGACACTTTGTGGCCGGCTGCCCACTTCACACCCACAGTGAATGGGATTAAGACCACAGGCAGAAACACAAAATGGATGACTGGGCAACACAGTGTGTCTAAAACCAAAGTAGTGTGAGAGAGAGAAAGTTCACTGTTGAGTGTTTTCGAATACACTCGCGCATATTTGTTCAGGACCATGCTAACTGGTATGTTTCCTTTGAGTTCTCTTTCCTGCTGATTTGCATGTGTAATTCCTGGATATTAGACACTCGATTGTTCATGATGTTTTATATTTGGCCTTTACCTTTTCTGTGTATGTGGGAGCGCTCATGTGTTTCAGATTATTATGCTTTCAAGTTAGTAGATGGTAGGAGTGTACGGATATAAGCAGATGGCATGCCTGATCCTAACAGACTTAATGATGTCCTAACAAGCATGCTTTTCATAACTTCCAGTAGTTTGTTGTGACTAGTACTTTAGAGAACATGACGGGAAGGATAGTGGCTAAATATTCCAACAGTTCTGCAATGAGTTTGGGATAACCGTTCAGACTGTCACATTTCAGCTGGGGGTTGTTTTTATCCATAGCTTAGTCGCTAGTCACTACAACTAGGTGTTTTCTCTGGTGATCTGCCAAGTCTTCTTCAGTTTCTGCCTTCAGTCTCGATTTTAGCAAGTACACGTCGTTACTCAAAATATCTCTGAATGGTTCCAACTCCTATCACACCTGTGACAGTGTTAACTATTGTTAGCTATATATTGTTGTTTCCTGCTGTATGTGACTACTAGACAAGTTTAAAAGGCTGCATTTAGACTACATTTGGTTCTGTGTGGTAAAGAACTAGAAATATCTTATACAAAATCCTTTTCACAACAAAATGTTAGACTTATACACTACCATTTGCCTTCAGAAGTAACAGGGAAGATGCAGCCAAAACATTTGGATGAAGCCAACATCATGCATCAGATATGCATACACGGAGGCTGTCCAACAATCTAAACGCTCCTTATGCTAATCCAGCCAACCAGTTCCAGCTCTTAGCCCAGGGTTCCCTTCCATCTGTTGGTCATACAACACCTGTGTTTCTGCTTAATACCTGCCAACACAGACCGGTATAAATACCCCCTTTGAGAAAGAATGGACGTGGCAAGGGCTTGTTATAGGTGGCGGTATGAAGTATGCGTTCTCCAATCAGGATAGAGAGATGGATAAAACATTAAATGGATGGCACCGATGGAAGGCGTGATGGAGAGAGACATTGGTGCACAACTTAAACTGCTGCTAGCCAACAGCTGCCGCCAACAGAAGCGTCCAGTTCACCAGAAATCTGGAAGTTCCAAATGTCCCTTGCCTGAGAAAAGCGCAATCAGCCAATCCAGAGACGGTGGGAGAGGAAAGAGTGAACAAGCAGATACACATAAAGGGATACAAACACACAAGAAGGATTAAGGAAAATATGGGATGAATGGATAGAGAATACCAACAGAGAGAAAGAGAAGGTGAGTGAAATAAGTCAACAACAGAGAAATAAAACAAGAGAAAAAGAGTAAGAGGGAGGCAAGAACAGCCAAGTCATCCTTAGATGGCTGAAAATCTGACAGTGTGACGTGCAATATTTATTACGTTGCCTACGTTTGTAATTAATTTCCTTCCTGGATTTACATTCAGTCAATGAAATTGATGTCTTTTGCACACTTGCATAATGCTCTTCACATATGCAGAATGGATATATCTCAAAGAAAATTCTTTGTCAGCAACCACTGAACTGATGTGCATTTTTCTAGTGTCCTCAGGCTGTGTGCTCAATGGCTCTGCATGTAGGGGCTAAAATCAAAGCCAAATGTTCTCCCAAATACACATTTTCGATACCCAAGGGCCTGTATAGTTCAGCGGCCACCGCGTTATCTCAGTTATATTGTGTCATCGGTGTTAGGAGTTTCCAAGAGCCATCTGTCTACCCAAATGCGGAACTCGGCACAAAAAATCTATTGTATTCATCAAACGCTAATCTGTGTATTCGGATAATCATTGCACTCTACCATTACTGCCATGTAGCTAACTAGCTAAGGAATGGAACACTGCCAATCGGCTGAGTTATTCTACACTTTTCAAATAACCCTAACCACTAGATTATGTCGGTCTATACTTTTGTTACAGGTATTTTGTTTAGGTTATCAAATTGTAAGCATTGCTTGCTTTGCTTATCCTGACTCTACATCACCGGTCATCGAACTGTTTCAATCCTCCCAACAGGACGTTTTACCCATAGTGCACTATTTTTGACCAGTCCCAAGGTCCTCCATAAAAGTAACTGCATACATTCCATAGTGAGTAGGGTACCATTTGGGTTGAACAATATATTTTGAGCTGTCAATACAGAACCCTGAAAGATAGCCTAAGAATCAAGCACTGTGCTCAATTTAGAAAATCGATCAATCTTTGCTGGCAGTCAATGCCTACGTAGCTGAAAAGCTGTTATTTCTCAGCGGACCATTCAGGTGGTCTATAGATATCTGTATAATGAACATGCCCATAGTTAATTGGATTTAGTTATCTCTGTAATTGTTTTTTATTATATCGCCAGGCTAAGCCTCACAGAAGACGTGGAAAAGCCCTGTCAACTGATGGCTGATTTTCACTTTCATTTATTTTATTAGTCAAGAAATTAAAGAATATAAATGGAACTAAACGAACGTCTTATCAGGGGTCACTCTGTAATCAGGGCACAGAAGTATGTGTTGTCTTGGAAACAATCCATTATCTCCTCAGCTGACAATCAAGTGTCCATCTTCCAAGAAATATTCAGTAACAGAAGGGTCGGTGACATGGAAAACATTTACAGGAAGTCAAATTAGGAGATAAAGATTCTAGTAATGTGTGTTGGGCCAAACACACAAACAGTGGCCTCCCGTGCGGCGTGGCGGACTCAGGCAGGACAGGACTATGAGGCTAAGGGCGATGGAAAGCCGTGAAGTATGTGAGTTACCAACTCCCACAGAAAGGCTGGTTGCCTGCAAGCATTATTCAGCCAGTGGGTTATTTCCCGCTAACTTCCTTGTTGAGTGAGCAGTGTGAACGCAGCAGGTCATAGAGGTTCATTAACCGTTACACCTGCAAATGGGCACATGATTTATTTTGTTCCCTTCTTATGTTTTCCTTGCATTTTCAGCCGGTGGTTGGCCAGACAACGGCTTTCTGTGAGAGAAAAGTTTAACTGTGCCGTGTGACTGATGTCTACTTGGGCCTTTAGTGGCTTTAGTGGAGAGAGACCTGAGTGGCTCGGAGAGAGACCTCAGTGGCTCGGAGAGAGACCTCAGTGGCTCGGAGAGAGACCTCAGTGGCCTGGAGAGAGACCTCAGTGGCCTGGAGAGAGACCTCAGTGGCCTGGAGAGAGACCTCAGTGGCCTGGAGAGAGACCTCAGTGGCTCGGAGAGAGACCTCAGTGGCTCGGAGAGAGACCTCAGTGGCTCGGAGAGAGACCTCATGCACATACTGACTGTTTGCTGTGATGTGGACGTCTGAGCCAGCAACTCTGCACGTTGGAAAGATACTTGAAGAGCTCCCGATAAATGTAAATTCAAAACAATACAATTTTCTGCTGTCTGATCAGAAATAAATTCATCAATTCACAATAGGCTACCACACCTGGAGTATGCCCTGGATTTTAGGCAGCATTTTAGATACTCTTGTATGCCGCACAAATGCTGCTATTTAAAGCATTTTTATAATGTTTTTTTCCCCATTTGTTCCGATGTCTGACTCCCCCAGGTCAAATGTTTAAATATGTTTTCTTTCCAGCAACACTCAATTGAAATGAAAAGAAGCACTGGTTTTTACATAAGCGTTTTAATTTGCCACAGACCATTGAGACACAATATACGAGAAAATCCTCTGTCGTATATTTTTTATGGTATGCCATAGGAATTTACTGGATTACATAACATCATTGTAATTGATGTTAGAGATGTCAGAACGTAGATGCGAAGGACAGGTTCAAAACCATTTTGGACCGAAACATAGGCTCTACACGGCGTTGCGAATATCCTTCCAAATTCTCTTAGCACACCTCCCTCAGCTCTCCCGTGAAACACAAACACTTCATCTCTAACATTCCAGTAGGGACCAGCCTTCCGCGCAACGGTATCTGGAGGCCTCGGGTGGGGGGCCTTTGACCTGCGTGATCTTGGCCCCGATTGCTTGCTAAGACAGTCGATCTGGGGCCAAAGACTGTGCTACACTCCAGCCCAGTCACACACTTTGACGTCTCCTGTACACACCCAGATGGTTCTCTGTCATTCGTTATGGTACGGTGTGTCATGGCTGGGCTGGCAGGTATCCGGCATGAGGGACTCAAATGCGTAACGCCAAGCGTCATGAGGCGCTGGGTCCCCCCCCTATCCGCTCAGCGGCACGTCACGCCTCGTGGTTGGTTGTTGTTCCATGAGGATGTTCTTCAAAAGGGCGCCGTGAGTTCAAACTAAAGAGATTAAATGGCTCTTCACCTTTCATTTTTCACATTGCCAATTAGCCTGCTAATTACAACTCAAGTTGCATTCAAAAAAGCCACACGCACAGTTCCGCAACGGCTTTTTGAATTAATGTGAGAATTAATGTTCCCCTATAAAACCACCTCGCATGTACACACATATATTGTTCAATTTTATCTGTGAATTATTCGACCAAATTGCGGCCTTATGTATAAACATTTCAAGATTGTAAAGATCCGAGAAAACCTCTCAGAATGCTGACTAGCTGTGGGGAACGTGGGAGACTAGCCTTGAAGTACGTGTGTGTGTGTCAATGGCACCCTATTCACAACACATCGCAGTTCTTTGACTGCAGCCCTACGGGTGTGCCTTTGTGGTTGCAGCCTGGAAGAGCGCTTGCCACCTGAAGTGGCGTGTCTGACAGGAGATATCGTGATGGCGGGTGGAGAGGGCGTGGCCTAGTGCCAACTATATCGCCCCCACAAATTGACTATTTGATCACCTGCTGCTGTGCAGAAGATGCCTGTTGCCTATGGGTGAGGTACCGTCCTTCTATGCTGCAATGTCTTCTATACATCTTGGCTTGTATGATTCTTTCTTTCCTTCTTTTCTTTTACTCCTCTCTCCATCCGTGTTCCTCTCTCTCTCTTTCTCTCTCTCTCTATATATATATATATATGTATATATATATATATCTTTCACTGAAGGTAGATGACAGCAGTGTGAGACAACGCATCTAACCACTGTTGTATGCTGCAACAGAGCAGAAAAGAATGAGAATAGAGGATCAGGTTTGTTGAGAGATACAGGACCTGTGAAGCGCAGAGGGGGAGAGCGCGGCAGATGCAATTCCAATGTTCTGGGTTAAATTCCCATGATGGAAACTAGGAAATTCACTAAAAGCAGCTAATGCTGTAGCTGCTTTTAGATGATCATTAACGGAAATATAAAGAGCATTAGGAAAACAAATGACTCCTTGGTAAATAAGCGTAGTCTTCATTCCTGAGAATGCACCCTACTGCCATGACCTGGGATCAACGGGGACACTGGAACCTTTTAACCCTGTATCACATGTTCACTGACACGGTACAGAGTTTTAAATTTGTCAACTGATGACTGAACACTTTTCCAACTGAATTCCTAATGAGCTACGTTCTGTGCTTAAACATCTGAGTGCGTACCAACCTCGATAAATGTCAGGGTAACAATCTAAGGTTAGATAAGACGACTCGGTTTTGATCTTTACATGTTCACTGAAGACTCATCTCTTCAGTAGTGTCTAAGATATAGAGCTGTCTGGCCCATTGGTGTGAAGGCTGGGCCCTGAATGCACAAATCACCCTCGCAATCTTATCCTGGCAGTCTTCTCTCTGATTGAAACCAATAAGTACCAATCCCAAAACAATTTGTTGTTTCTTTGTTTCATTTTTATGTTAATAGTCTACCAAATTTGATTTCAAATAATTTTATCGTAGTTCAAATGCCTCACTTGAAATATGTGGGTGGAAAATAATTGTATTATATAATTATCTAAGAATTTCCCGGTGTTATTCCATATACATTCCAACCTTCAAGTACTTCAAATAAAAAAAAAATATCGAGAATACAGCTATTTAAACCCAGGTCTGTGTGTGTGTGTGTGTGTGTGTTTGAGTGCGTACAAAGGCAACACTTGTGCAGATAAGGAGGGGAGGAGAAACCATTTGAGATAGGGCCTGTCTTCAGTCTCCAATTCTGGTGCATTCAGTCAGTCAACCAAAGAGGCCTTATCTAGCACCTGGTACACAAAAGCAGAGCACAGTTCTCATCTCAGAAACACACTCACACCTAGCATTGTGATTTCACAGATGTTCATCCTAAAAAAAAACAACAAAGCATATTTAGAGTTAGCTATTAAGGTTACGATTAGGATTATGTGCTAAGGTAAATGTTGAAGGTTCGAGTTATCTTAACGTAGGCGTTAAGCGTAGTACCATGTATCATGGCAGCTGGTACCTTCCGGATGATTCTTGATGCTACCAGCTGGGCCAGCCCCTCCACCCCTGCCTCCTATTGAGACCTTGTCAGGGGAGGTATTTAAGGGATCGCAGGAAGCAGCTTGGGGATGAAGCCAGAAGCAACAAAGATTGCTCAGGGATGGATGCCGAATGGTGATGGAGGGAGACGGACAGGAGATGGAGAGTGAAGGAGCCAGTAAAGATACGAAGGCTGCCCCAGAGTCAACACCGCCTCCCCAAAAAGGGGGGTCTGACATTTCCATTTGATCTCTCCCTGACTTCCTCCCCATACCCTTCTCTTTTCCTTATTAAAACGCCTACCAGGGCGCCGAACACACCCTCCGGGTTCATTCCGTATCTCGTTGGGAGAAGCCCCCTTTAGACAGTATACTCAAGCTAAATAAATTAAAATGGAAAATGTCTCTCCATGGATTGAAACTTTGAAGTCACCTCCATTCATGGTTAGGTTTAAGTAATAAGGTCAGGATACGTTGTAAATTGTGAATAGACACCTCACCGAACAAAATTAAGGGAACGCGGAAATATCACAGAATAAACAACGAGTCACTTGTACTTCAGGGATATGAATCGGTCCAGTTCGAAATAATAAGCGGTTGTGAATCAATGTCACTAGTGTCGGTTGCCTGTGAAAGTGACAAGTGGGTCGCTGGAGAGTCAACATCACGACAACCCCTAAACAGGGAATTGTTTTGCAGGTGATGGTCACAGAAAAGCCTTCTCTTCTTATCCGTCCTTACTGATTATTCTCTAGTTTAGCATTTTGCTATTAGCCTTGACACCGGTCCCTGCAGCCCATTCATGTTGCACAGGTAGTCCAGCTCCTCCAGGCTTGAACATCCATACGTGCCCTAGAAAGAAGGTTTGCCGTGCCTCCCAGTAAGAGCATGGTGGAGGCCATTACACGTGGAGAGCTGCACCGTAGAAGGGCATCTCCCCAGCAGCAGGACCAATACCTGCTTCCTGGTGCGTAGAGGACCAGGAGGAGCACTGCTAGAGCACGCAATATAATTGGTTGGTTCCAGGGCTACTGTTTTGGTGCTAATAAATGTATATGATGCTCTTCATATTTGATGAATGTTTCATGCGTTGGTGTTGGGATAGTCAAGTAATGTGATGCTAGGTTGCTTTGCTCTTGATCTGACTTCAATAAATATTGCCTACAATGTGAATAGGGCCTCTTGCTCCCTTGTCTGTTCTGGTTAGAGACAGCTTGTTCTGTGAGGGGAGTAGAACACCAAGTTTCACAAGATCTCCATGAAAGTTGTAAAAGTAAAGTTTGAAGTGAGGAATAAAAGGGTTCATTTTAAGAGACCGCTGCAAATGTAACCCTTCTGTTCCTCACTAAAAACGTCTCTTTTCAACTTTTTTGGGAAGGAGAGAAAAAGACGCAGTGGTCTCTTAGGTTTCTCCATGGCTGTATACTGTACATACCGTGTATACAAACTGTAAAGAACATGATGGGTGGTAATTGAGTTCGCCTCCTCTGTTATGGAAGTACATCGATTATTTCAATTCATGTATTTCTCCCAGTTATTGGTGCACACACACACGCACACACACACACACGCACACACACACACACCTACCGTGATGAACATGTCCCTAAATCCTCCATAGCTTAGGCATGGAAATAGAATTATATGAAAGGCACGTTCCCAGGAGCATGTACTCACCGAGGCCTACAGAGAATGTGTCGTTGACTTTATGTGGAGACAGGTAACACGGCAGGAAGAAGACAGTTGAAGACGTATGTGTGCGTTTGTCTTGGGGAAGTGATCATTTAGTCAAACAGTTATATTAGTGGCATATCAGAGACCGGTACAAATACACACTTACACATGCAAAAACATGTGCGTATACACATTTTAGCCACACACACACACGCGCGCACACACACTAATACAACACACGTACACACACACCTGCGCTACATGGTGGCAGCCCCTTAGGTGGAGTCCTGTGGGATCTGCCATTTTCTGCACCAGCGCCTGTCACCAGAGTGGCTCAGGAGAACTGACAAAAAAGCATGTCAACCTCCCCCTTCCCCCACCTCCTTCGAATTATTTCCTCTCTCTTTATTTCCCAGATGTGTCAGGCCTGCGAGGTATGCTAATTCTGCACCACAAGACATGCTCACTTACTCAGGGAGCTGTTGTACCGGTTTCCTCGCTAAGCACCCAGAAGCTTAAGCTGGCTGTGCGACTGACAAAGAGCAAAAAAACACCATTCTGTGGCTTCATGTCCGGGAAGCAATATGAATGACAGGGATCGACAATATGGACTGTCACATTTGGAGAGTAGAATGGGATAGGGTCTGAACAAGGATGATAAATAGTGAGGAAGGTGATATATATATAAATAAATATATATAAAAGAAATGGGAGGGGTGAAGCGGAAGAACGACAAGAGGGAGAGAGAAGACGGGAGATGGGGGAAAAAAGCGAGCATTAAAGAATGGAAGGAAAGAAAGGGAAGGAGAGATTAAGAGGAAAGGGGCGAAGGAAAGGGAAGAGGGAAGAAGAGGAAAGGAGAGAGAAGGAGAGGGAAGGGGTGAGGAGAGGGTAGGAGAGCAGCTGACAAGAATTGGGGCAGGAGTACAAATGAACAGGAACATGGCTGGGAGCCTGTGTTCATGGGCGAGTGGAGGCTGTAGTTAACGGAACACAACCTGTGTTCCTCGGCGTCTGTACATTTGTATGTGTGTATTTGTGCCTGTGAACAACACACTCTTCTTTCATCCCCTGTCGTAGCGCATCTCACTGACGGCTTTTGAAGTGACAGGCTAGCGCAAAATCTAAGCTGCTCTGAATAGCCTGTTTCGTCAGTGCCATGGACAGTACCCCACACGCAGTACCCCACACGCAGTACCCCACACACAGTACCCCACACGCAGTACCCCACACGCCATACCCCACATGCAGTACCCCACACACCTATTATAAACAACAGCCCGTGTGAACGCGGACGGAATTACAAGTGTCTTACCAAAATAGTGCCAAACTAAATGCTGACAGTAAATATGTGTGAATGAATATACAGAATGGCCGTTTGGATTAGAAAAGAGACACAACTGTGAATGGAATAAAAGATTGCCAACCTAAGCCAAAACTTGAAGCCTACACAATATTGTGTAAACCTGTTTCTAAGAAAGTCGGTACGCTGCTTAAAAGGCCAAAAGCAAAACATGTATCCTTATATTTAAGTATAAATAGTACAAAGACAACAAATCGAATGATTAAACTGAGAAATGGTTTTGTTTTTGGGAAAAACATTGGAATTTGATGCCAGCAACACATTTACAAAATGTTCGGGCTGGGGCATGTTTCTTCGTTTTGCCAGTTTAGCATCGAGGATCGTTGAATACAGAGCCATGCTGTTGTAAAATGTGCAAAATGTGGTTTGGCATTGCCTTCCTGAAAGAAGCCTTTTCCTGAAAAAGACGTCAGGAAGGCAGTAAGCGTTGCTCTAAAAGCTGAATAAAATGTTCAGCAATAATGTGGAAGACAGATGAGCAAGTCTCCCATGCTGTGCACTAATGCACGCCCATACCAGACCATAGGACAGTTTTCCACTTCGCCTCTTTCCGTCTTAAATGAACTCGGGGCCAGAGAAGGCGGCAGCCATTTTGGATCTTGTTAATCTATGGTTTCATCCCTGCGTGGTAGAGTTTAACTTGCATTTGTGGGTACAGCGACGTTCTGTGTTCACATACATTGGTTTTCGGAAGTGTTCCTGAGCCTATGCAGTTGTCCACTACAGAATCGTGTCTGTTTTTAAAAGAGTTGCACATCATTTTCTAACATTTTATAGCATCCCAACTTCTTTGGAAACAGGGTTGTAAAACTAAATATTGGATCATTTATTAAAGTCATTGCAAAAAACTGGAAGGTCAAAAGAGCAGCCAATATGGCCTACTCTCTACCATAGTGGAACTCAGCTAGGCGGAGCTGTGTGGCTAAATAAAAGCAATAGACCTGCTTTCAACAATAAATCGCATTAGAAACCTCATAATATTGCTCAATAGCCTAAACTTCTTTGGTTACATGTATTTAACGACCACGTGTAGATACACATTTCAATGTAGAAGAGACAGTGTACACAAGAGATATCCTCTGTTGGCTTCATATCCTAGTTGCAATGAGTCCCGCATTGATTGGCATATTGTTCAATGCTTTCTTGATTCGATAGGCAAATAATATTAATATATAAAAAGAATATTTAAAAAAAATATCTTAATATTTCAAATTGACCACCTTATCTATGCAACCCGGTAGCACATAAACATTACTAATTGACTGGCCTATCTGTAAAACCAGTGTTTAATGAATATTAATATTTTACAAGACTACCAATGAAACCCAACATTTTATGAATATAAAAAATGTATAAGCCAGTGAAACCAAATAATACATAAATATTACAAACAGATTGATTATAATGCATCCGCATCCATCACACCTTATCGGTTTATTGGTCAATCCTATTTCCACTAGTCCCTAAATCCAAACGTAGTTTACATTGTCTCACAATGCCAATGAAAAGGGCACACTAATAAACAAAACAATATCAATGATTCCCTACAGACATGTAATCTATGAGGCCACGACTAGTCTGGAATCAGTTTGTTTACTTCCTCTATGACTTTTTTCGGTGTATTCTGTTGATGATGATGATGATGATGATGTTTATCTGCATTGTATCCTGGCATTTTCTCTTTGTTTGAACCTTTACCAGAATCAATGTAAAGGAGACTGGTAAATATTGACAGATACAGTGAAGAAGCTGTGGCATATAGAGGAGGAGATATAGAGCAGAAGAGAGAAATAGTCTAAAGGGGGGGATACAAAGTTGAGGAGGCAATGGAGTAGAATAAGAGAGGGAATTGAAGATAAAGAGCTAGAGGGGAGGATGACAGCTCTATAAGATGGACGAGAAGAAGAGAATTGGAAGGGGGGTGACGGATAAGTAGAAAAATAAGGATGTGACGACGTTAGGATGAGGAGGAAGATAATCAGGTTGTGAATAATTGACGGCGGGATGTTCCAGGAATTGAATGGGCGGATGAACTTGTGTGGGACGAGGATCCTTGGCGTGTTGTGCTGTGGTGTGGGTCCATGGGATGCGTTTGTGGAAAGCATTACCACGAGGAGGACCACCTTGTCAGAACTGAGGGAGCTCTGTCCCTGGGAGTCCTGGTGGTGTGAGGGAGTAAGTAGAGGAGGGAGCCACAGGGAGGGCGAATAGGGAGTAGAGGGGACGACCGTGAGACAGACAAAGTGCATCTGCTTTATGGTGCTTCCAGGGACGTAAGGTCTGATCCTTTATGGTGCTTCCAGGGACGTAAGGTCTGATCCTTTATGGTGCTTCCAGGGACGTAAGGTCTGATCCTTTATGGTGCTTCCAGGGACGTAAGGTCTGATCCTTTATGGTGCTTCCAGGGACGTAAGGTCTGATCCTTTATGGTGCTTCCAGGGACGTAAGGTC
>JACXGK010004967.1:0-15864 GCA_016801125.1 Novumbra hubbsi
ACTCACTATCTACCCCTCTATCTCTACCCCATAACTCACTATCTACCCCTCTATCTCCACCCCATAACTCACTATCTACCCCTCTATCTCCACCCTCTCTCCTTCACCCTATCCCTCACTATCTACTCTCACTATGTCTGTCTTATTCAGTCTTTCTCCCTCACGATCTCATAACCTTTCCTCACTTCTGTTCTTTGACCGGACTCCCTCCCTCCCTCCTTCCTCCCTCCTCTTCAACAGCCTCATCACCCCCCCCCCCTCCTTCCTTCTCTCCCTTTCTGTACCTTCTATGCTTTCACCCTTCCTTCTCTCCCTGCTTTCTTGTCTCTCTCCTTTGCTATAATTGAATCTTTACAGGCTTTTTTATGGCCAATATTTTATTGACATTTTCATTTAATTAGTTAAACTCTTTCAGCTTGGCTCACATAAAACTCTCATCTCACCGAGAGAACAGAGTTATCAGGAGGCCGCTCTGGACTCCTGAACTCCGGAACAATCCCACGATTTCTTTGAGTTTCATTCATCCTCCCTCTTTAGTCATTCTGTTTTAAGTCTGCGGTTTAAGCTTTTGGGTGGTGCAGAACAGATTCAGTCAGATTTAGTCAAAGTCCATGCTCAGTGGAAAAGCTTTTTCCAAATGGTGGATGTGCTAATTTTATGAGGGGAAAAGTGTACACTGAATGGTAATGTGTTCTTTCTTTAGCAACACAGCTAATATCCCGGAGATGTTCTGTGGCACATTTTACTGGTGGTCATCACAATAACCTGCTTATGCTCCTCCCACAGCAATACGCTAAACGCTACGCTACTGTCAATTATTTTCTACATACTGAACTGCACGAAGGTGCCGACATCCAGACAGCCTTTTCCATAACATTTTAAATAATGCAAAAGTTCAGAAGGGCTTTAGTTCACTGGTGTGAGAGATCGGACGGGATCGCCATGGTAACTGCACTTCACTGAGAGGTCTGGACGGTGTGGGCGGAGAAGATCGCTCCTTGGGCTGTTTGCAGTAGTGCTGTTAACCGGCTGTTGTTTGCCCTGAACCTCCTCTGTAAGGCACCTGGACTGTGAGCTTTGGCTACGCTAACACATACTCTGTGTTTTCTGGCTTACAGGGCAAGCGTCTATCAATCCCTCCATTACTGAAGGGTTGATGGATGATTTCAATTAAACACAGAATTTCTGTTACCTGATGTGGGCCAATGGTTGGCAATAAATGCCTCCAGCGCTAAATATGTCAGTGTTACACTCTTTAAAGAAAATAAAAGATTCCTGGAGGACGCTCGAAACCCCTATTAATGTTCGTGGAAGAACTTCAAGAGGTTGCCCGGCAGTTGACTTTGAAGAACCCCTAAAGGATCAACCAGGAATCTTTAATTTTTTTACTCAGTGGATTTAAATCAAACACACCACTCTTACACACGTTTTTCAGTTTCTCCCTGGCTCTCTTTGTCGGTTTCTATTTGTCTCTTCCTTTTTTCTTTTATCTCCTTTTTTCTTTTATCTCCTTCTGTATCACTCTACCTCTGTCTTTATCTCTTTCTGTATTGCTTTACCTCTATCTCTTTCTGCATTTCTCTAACTCTGTCTATATCTCTTCCACTAAAACTCTACCTCTGTCTTTATCTCTTCCTCTATCTCTCTACGTCTGTCTTTATCTCTTTTGTATTTCTCTACCTTTCTCTTTCACTGTATCTATACCTCTGTCTCTATCTCTTCATTTATTTATTTTTACCTCTGTCTGTCTTTTTGTCTTTCTTGTCTCGTCCTGGCACTTCCTAATGAAATAAAAATGTATATCAAATTCTGAACCTCTTAAACATACACTTTGGAACTATGTACTTGTTACTAAGACACCCAGGAACTGGACGGTGACACGTTCTAAAGTGGATAAACCACTTTAAGGTAAATGTCTGAATCAGCAATACCACTCTGGAGTATTGGCTTTGTTGAACAAGTCCCTCCAGTTTATTTGTCGGTGAAAACTGCAGCTTGGCTTGGCTCGTTGTGTTTCTGGTTTCTTTCTCTCACACACACACAACTCAAATGCTCTCTCATGCTCATGCTATCCCTCTCTCTCTTTCTCTCTCTCTCACAAACGTTCTTTCTCTCCCTCTTTCTACTCCTTCAGCATTATTAATATTCATGGAACCGAACGAGGGAATGAACCCTTGCTACGACCCCTGAACTTTCCCGTTCTCTACTAATCATTAGTAATTTCCGCAGACGATTAATCGAAACGATTCTCGCTGGTTGTCCGTCCAGAACAACACAGTGAAGCCAGGTCTGGTCACCGTTCCTGTCAAGTATGTCGTGTCAATCATGACATGGTTGTTGACGTGACAGGAAGTGACCCGGATGGGGCTGTGAATATAATCGTTGCAAGGTTACAGAAATAGAGTAAGCACAGCTATATTTGCCTTTGCTATATCGATCATCCCCTGGCCCTTCAATGTCGGCCGTGCTATGTCGGAGGAGAATCCATTGTAATTACGGAACGAGGAAATTGAGATTTAATCTTTGCCTGTGTTTCGTCTGTCCTTCAGGAGGAATATTTGAATCCATTGAAAGCGGCCCATCGGGAGCAGAGGAACTTGCCTTTAAATTCGCCTTGAACACCATCAACAGGAACCGCACCCTGCTGCCGAACACCACGCTCACGTATGACATCCAGAGGATAAACATATTCGACAGCTTCGAAGCCTCCAGAAAAGGTGAGCAACTGGGCCCGAGTACCGGTGGACCTGGGGTGGGTTCATCACGGCGCAACGTAGCAGAGCCTCTTAGCACATCGGTGCGAGTTTCTTACCAGACATTTTGAAATTCGCTCCTGTTTTGGTTCCTAGGTGGACACAGCCTTGGGGTAGGTTTATTCAACCAAATGTTTTATCGAAAGAACGGGGAGGGAATCATTTTGAAAACAATTTGTAAGGGAATAACCCCCAGATTTTTTTTATGTAGATTTTGTTTGAGACTTGCACAATATGGTTGTGGCTGGCCCTAGATGGTCAGTTTACTTTGGGTTTCAGAATTTATAAAAAAAATTGAATTCATAAATGGAACTTTATCATAAACCCTTTATAAATGGCACTTTATTATTTATGAACTCCTTGTAAACTCTTTATAAATGGTACTTTATCATTTATGAACTCCTTGTAAACCTGTTATAAATGGTACTTTGTCATTTATGAACTCCTTGTAAACTCGTTATGAATGGTATTTTATCATCATGAGTAATTGCTAGAGGGTGGTCTTGGCACATGAAGATGGATGTGTTGGTAGATGCATCCATCTTATTATCTTATAATTCAGAGTATATTTATGTATATTTTTTTTATGATGTGGGTGATTATGACAAAAAATATGTCTGCCTGCTTGGCAGGACATTTGGAAATAGAAATGAACTGACAATGATTCATTCTGAATAGGGGTTAGGAAAAATGTTGTTGATGCTGCCCACAAATTGTTAACTTATACAGAACAAGTATGATTCAAATTGAATGTACTTAATTTGAACTTAAAAGAATTGGAAGTCTAGGCTAAAGTCACTTGAAACTATAATTTTGTATGTGTTATGTAGTATTTTAAATAAAAATGTAGAGTACTGAACTCCCATTGGCAACTCGTTGTGATGTACGTCATAGAGGCCTCTTGCGTCCATACTGATCTAATGACAAAGAAACGTTCCCAATTTACGTTCCCATTATGCATTGTCCTGAATATTCTCACTTATTTTGTTCTATGTTCTAATAATAAAATGTTTAACCTAACAAAAACCACCCTGCTTTACCGTATGTCTAGCCCTAACCATAAAAAAGTTTTTAACTTTTTTACATAGATACCATCTTACAAAACTATTGCTGTTCACCCAAACCGTAAAGTGGTCCTAACAGTCACCTCGGTTCTGTCCCTGTCCGTCGTCCAGCCTGTGACCAGCTCTCCCTGGGGGTGGCGGCCATCTTTGGCCCCTCCCACAGCTCGTCTGCCAACGCGGTCCAGTCCATTTGCAACGCTCTGGGGGTGCCCCACATCCAGACCAAGTGGAAGCACCAGGTGTCTGATAACAGGGACTCATACTACGTCAGCCTCTACCCCGACTTCCAGTCACTCAGCCGGGCCATCCTGGACCTGGTCCACTTCTTCAAGTGGAGGACGGTGACCGTGGTGTATGATGACAGCACAGGTACATGTGGACCGTGATGATGATGATGATGATGATGAGCGGTGTATGATGACAGCACAGGTACGTGTGGACCGTGATGATGATGATGAGTGAGTGTATGATGACAGCACAGGTACATGTGGACCGTGATGATGATGATGAGTGGTGTATGATGACAGCACAGGTACGTGTGGACTGTGATGATGATGATGATGAGTGGTGTATGATGACAGCACAGGTACATGTGGACCGTGATGATGATGATGATGAGTGGTGTATGATGACAGCACAGGTACATGTGGACCGTGATGATGATGATGATGAGTGGTGTATGATGACAGCACAGGTACATGTGGACCGTGATGATGATGATGATGAGTGGTGTATGATGACAGCACAGGTACATGTGGACCGCGATGATGATGAGTGCCTCCTAAATGACTGAAATGCAAATGACCAGGATCTTGTAACATTAATAAGAATAATTGAATAAAAGTACTGAACGTCTGTGACACTTTGCAGAGAGTTTGAGTTGGACCCTTAGAAGCAAATATCCAACACACAAGGCTGAACGCGGCTTCCTCTGAAGATGAGGAGTGTTGGGTCACAGCGTAACAGGAGAGAGGTGGTGAGAGGATGGTGGGTGAGGAGTTGGGAGTTTTAAAGGCTCTCAATGTTTGCCTTAGAGGGGAACTACCCCAAAGATAGTTGGAGTAAGTGAAACTCCAACACGCAGTAGATGACAGTTGATGATGCTGATGATCTTGTGAAGGGAATGTCTAGTAAACAGTTGGACTCTTAAAGCCGCTCGATTTCTCTTCTTCAGTTCAGTTTGGCACTCAATTGGTTGGTTCCTGAACAACCGTGGGCCCCTAAAGCACCCTGGAGAAGGTTCGGTTTTACCAGCCATGTATCCTCAGCCTTGTTCTTCTGGATTCGATCCTCTCTCACACTTCAGACGACTTCTTAAAATAATGTTCTCTGAAGATCATGACCTGGCTGTCGAGGGATTGAGAGATGTTGGTATTGTGTCCTGATACAGAAAATAAGTTTAAAATAACCAAATTGTACATACGCATATGCAGGTGACCTGATATTTGGCTGCAAATGGAGCAACACTTGATCACTCCTACGAAGCGAGAAACTACAGATCAGAATGTATACTGACAGTATACATTCTGTCAGTATACATTCTGTCAGTATACTTTCTGTCAGTTTACATTCTGTCCGTCTTTTCTCTCCACAACACGTGAGAGTTCTTCCTGTCTCCGAACCATCTCCTCAAACTGTTATCAGCCAGGCTTCAAGACATGTCATTTTCAATGAAAGGAAAGCGATTAAGACCGTGGAGGGCGGTTGGGCGACCCAGAGGGAGGAAGGAAAGCTCAGCCAAGCTTAACTCTACGCAAATACGAAGTCATTTCGTATTTGCGGAATTCCGCCGCTGGATTTGCTGACACCGGGTGTTCATACAGCAGCACTACCTGGACTTGTTTGCTTTCTGGCTGGCGCTCACGTGAGGGCAGCTGAGATGGGCCACGGGAATGTACCTTGAATAACCCGGGTTTTGCGGAGGTTCGTCACGCTGCCCGAGCTGATTTCCTCCATCCCAAGTTGTCACCCGAGGTGTATCAGTTTTCTTACACACAGAACTAGGGATGTGCCTTGGGCTCTGAAAAAACGACACTGCTAACAGATGGAAAATTTCCCGACCACAATTACAGTAATGTGTTGTAATTTCTCACGACCAAAACAGCTTGTCCAACTCGGCTGCCTGGTAAGAGACGGGTAGGGTGCGGGTTAAGCCTTCTGCCAATATTAAATTAACAACAAGCATCAAACCCCTTCTGTCTCGTTCTCCTGAGACACACACACACACACACAGGGCTATCGGCCGTCCATTCACATGTCTAAAGGCATGTATTTCCTTTCCTCTTCTCCCAAACAAGTTGTCTGTATCCGAATTCCCAGTTGGCTAATTATTGTGGTTTTATCTATCGATTTAGTTATGTTCTTTTTTGAGGCCAGAGACTAGAACTAAATATAACCGCCTGTCTTCGCGGCATCGTAGCTAGTAGTCCACTTTGTCGATTTTATCAACGGCATCTTTCTTGTTATGTAGTGAGATAAGAACATGTTTGCTTGACACTTGCTAGCGTTATTATTCATCTAGCCAGGGCGCAGTAACGGAGCGATAGAGCAATAGAAAATCCATTGAATGACAAATGTGGATAGTTGATTTTGAATGTAGAATTGTAGTGGCATAGGTTTGAAACGAAACCAATACGTTGGGAATATGTGTTAATCTTGATCTACAAGAAATGCAGAAAGCAGTAGCCAGCCATGTGTTCAGTTATTTTTAGAGGATGATATATGTGAATGCATGAAGGGAAAGCAATGCACTCAAATGAGTATTGCTATTAGTAGTACAATATCGCCTTTTTCTTGCAGTATCACAGGACACCATGAATCAGATTTAGAATAATTGTTTAACCCGATGTTGGTGTGTGCAATCATCAACTAAGCTTAAGCTAATGAATACATGTATGGTACAACTGTTTGTCTTATGTTTCATTTGCCAACTGTTAGCAGCTGGCTATATTATGTTCTGGGTTTTTGGTCCCCAGGCCTTATGTGGATAGTCACTTTATAGCCTGGGTCTCAGGCCAATCTAGCGTGGTGTCACGTAACGTCAGATCAGGTAGACACAATACATTCGCTTAAACCTACATTCTAATTTTATAAGAATGATGAAGATGGTGCTGAAGCAGTTAAAGATACAACATGAGATTTAAGTATTAGCAAATAAAATCTAAAACAAAGATGTTCTAAGGTTCGACTGAGGGTTCAGTGGGCTAGGTTGGACAGGGGACGTGGGCTTTCTCACCCCTGCCCTAGTCGACCAGGTGGACTCCCCATCGCAACCTGAGGCCTCCATTAGAGTGAGCAGCTCTCAGACACCCCCAGAATGACCCTCACCCCGAGTCTCCTCGGATTAATGCCATGCAGAATGAACGGAAGAGCTGACAGCAGCCATTAATACAAGACAGAGCCTTGTCCTCTGAGGGTCCTCATTCACTGCTGTTTCCGTCTGCCAGATTGCCTGCCGTGACTTTGTGGAGTGGCTGATGATGTGCATTTTACAAGCACAGCAATATTTTTATACCGTTGAGTACTGTGATATTTTTAAAAGGCCTACAGCGTCCAAAGTGAGAGTGCTCATTGTCTTGACAGAAAACACAACACATCAAAATGTCCGCACCGCAATTTTTATGATCTTTGCAAGGGCAACTTTGACCGCGTCGTGGAACGTGACCAGATTGAACGTCCATTGTAACACGTCCCAGGGTGGAACGGTGAGCCTCATTTTAGTTGTACATCAGGTAATTCTGGGTGTGTGTGTGTGGGGGGGGGGGGGTATTCATAAAAGCTGAATAGACCCGCTTGTATCTTGTTCCCTCACAGAACCAAAGTTGCGGTTACCGGCCCTTGGTACATGTGTACAAGTACAGCACAATTTGAATGCGTCATTAGATTAAAGTAAAGATAGACTTTTGATGCATTTAATGGTGGCAGTGTAGCATAGTGGTTAGAGCAACTTTCCAGAAACCGACAGGTGTCCCTGAGCAAGGCAGTTAACTCTAATCGCTCCCAGGTCGTTGCTGAAAATGAGAATGTGTTCTCAATCACACTTACCTTGTAAAATATGGTTTTAAAAAAAAAACGATGGTCGATGGACCGATAAGACCAAGGAGACAGATTAACCGGTAACCTTTATTCTTCGCCGCTCCTTCAGATGAACGGCGCGCGAGACGGGGTGGGGGGGTTCGATTGTCTCGCTAAATGCTAATGCCGTCGCGGAGCGGGTCCGCGTGTCACACACATTCCTCTGTGCCAAGAGCCGCCGCATGGCGCGTTGACAGTGTGTTATCCTTGGCTGAGGTCACGGTGAATGGTCCTGCTTACCGTCTGCCTCGGCGATTCATTTAATTAACCGCTATAGTCCCGCTCGTTCCCGTCGGACGTGTCCCCAAATGGCAACCTGGTTCTTTAACGTCCTGTTTGACCAGGGGTGCATTTAGTATTTGGGGTGCACTTTGGGACGCTGGCATTTTCCCTCACTCAGTGACCCCTGCCATTGTGACAGCCCATCTAGGGCTGGGGGGGGGGCTCTTGTAAAGGTAGTCTGACTGGAAACCAGGTCAGCCTGATGATATTTCCTCTTCACTCACAGGGACACGCACACACACATGCACGCTTGGTTTGTTATCGCCATTTTGTGCTCTAGGACATTCACCCCTGATTGGAGCCTAGCTGACGTCTGGGGGGAAGAGCTAGGAGAGACATTACAATATTCGCACGCAGCTGTCTTTCGCTGTCTACGGGTCGGGGAGCGAAAAGTCGCCGGGCATTATCCAGAGCCCCACACACATTGGCCCTGACCGTGTTTGCCAAGCGCTGAGCTCCCCCAGAACTGCCTAACCCCCCCTGGCATCTCCACACACCCAAATACACAGAACAGGGACTTGCCCCCGGCGTAGGGATCTTCTGGGATCACCTGAAGCAAAGCTCCCACAGTTTGGTGCACCCGATCTCTCAGACACTCACACCACTGCAGTGTTCGCTTCCGAGACGGTATAAAATATTCCTCATTCCAATCCCTGTGACACTCCCAAGGGAGAGTCAGCCCCTCGATCCACAGTGGGACCATTAAATTGCTCACACAGCAGAAGAAAAGGGGTTAATAATTGAGCTTCTTCAAGTACCCCTTCTCCCCACCTCTCCTCCACCCTGCGCACGCCCACCCCCCCATCCATTTTTACACCCATGACAAGTAATCATTTCTATCATCAATCCAGCCCTCTTTCATCACGAGGCTCAGAAGTCCTCAGTGCGGGGAGAAACTCATTGTAATCTCATCAATGTCTCTCTGAGAGGTTTCTACCTGAGCGCCTTGTGGAGAAATGAAAGGTGAAGATTGTTGCTCAATATGAGAGGGTGTTACAGTCCCACACCCCTTCTCTCCCTAGGGGGGAAGAAGTCTGCCAACCGGTGGCTCCCTCATCAAAACATCACCTTGGGATGGAGTGAATAAATTGACTGAGGCGTTCCAACAGTCAGTCCACACCAGAGCCGTCAGTAGCGTGCGATTTCAAGAATCCTAATGTGCGCTGGGGTTGACGTTCAGCTCTGCCGGAGTGAATAGCTTTTCTCGTGTTTGACAAAGGGTCTGTGTTAAGTTTGAGCAAAGCTTTCTTGTCAGCTCTCCACAGCCACTGCATTGTTGGTCTACTGATATGCCTGAAAGTACAATTGTGCAAGTTTCTTATTGACACCAAACGAATGACACACTTTTCAATCGGAAGAGTCATTATGCTGCTGTGTGAGTTTGGCAAATGGACGAATCAGATCAATTATGGAATAGCGACACATGCATTATCGGCTTATTCCCTGAAAATACTTCCAAAAACGAATTATTTCTATTGCATACTTATTTGTTATTTATATGTCTCTTTTGTAAGGTGTCATGTTTGGGTCCACAGGTCTTATTCGATTGCAGGAGCTGATCAAGGCGCCGTCCCGATACAATATTCGTTTGAAGATCCGACAGTTGCCTGCAGAGACCAAGGACGCCAAGCCTCTCCTGAAAGAGATGAAGAAAGCAAAGGAGTTCCATGTGATCTTTGACTGCAGCCACGAAATGGCAGCTTGGATCCTGAAACAGGTTTTTGACTTTGTAATTTTTGTACTTAGAATTGGACTTGGAAAGATATATTTATTTTAATTAGCTCCAAGATAATGACTCACTCTTTGAATAGTAACTGCTATGGTTTCAAGTCCAGCACCAATTTATATCTTTTAGGACATTATAAATTCCTTACCTGAATCACACTCGATTCATCTCCTTTTAGAGTAAAACAACTCCATTACTGTTTCCGTAATGGATTCTCTATGTGACAATAACTTTTTAATTAGCAACTCTGCTCGCATTTGAGACATTAGGTTTTAACTCAGCCACATTGATAATGAGAAGTGCGAATATCCGTTACCAATAGGCTGGTTTCTGGGCAGAGTAGCAGCAGTGGACTTGTGCCATGTGTTCAAATTGCTAATTTTATGGGGCATTGCCACCAACAAGTCTTCGTAATGTGAAAAATCCTCTACAAAATAAAGGTTGAATTACTGCCCTAAAAAACCTACATTGACTTTCTGCTCTCCGCGTTGGATAACACACATATATATATATACCTTTTTTGTGGCGAAAGTCACCAGGTGTGTTGAGGACATGACGCCATCTTATTTGAGGTCATGTCTGAAATGTTTTGTCTTATCTTGGCACCGAGGCGTCTGTGTCGTTGGCCACGCTAAGCATTGTGGTTCGTCAACAGGCTCTGGCCATGGGAATGATGACGGAGTATTACCACTACATCTTCACTACTCTGGTACGTATCCCGGACCAATACACCTGCATAAAGGAGTAGGAGGGCGGTTCTTAAGCACCACACGAAGCGGAGTGCCTTGATAGAGCGTACTGAGTGTATTGGACGTATTACACAAATCCCAAGTAGCTTTGTCAGTGTTATGAAGTGATTAATAACACAAATTAGAACACTAAAACAATACCTTGGGTGTCATATCTGTGGTATATTTAAGGGATAAGGCACCGGGTTGTGGTGTATTGCCAATATTCTATGGCGGAGTGCCTCGACACAGCTCTGGCAATATAGCACACACCTCTGCAATGCTTACTGTTATTAAAAATCTATTTTTAACAAAACAGTGAAAAAGATGTGATGTCATATCCATGGTATACGGTCTCGTATCAGCATTCGGTATTGCAACCACAGGGCTTACAATCTCTGATACCACGACTTTCAGACAATTTGCAAACCAACACCAAAAACAGCCAAGCTGTAAAGGTTTTCTTCATGATCTAGGAGAGCATGCTCAGTGTAAAGGTTTTCTGCATGATCTAGGAGAGCATGCTTAGTGTAAAGGTTTTCTTCATGATCTAGGAGAGCATGCTCAGTGTAAAGGTTTTCTTCATGATCTAGGAGAGCATGCTCAGTGTAAAGGTTTTCTTCATGATCTAGGAGAGCATGCTCAGTGTAAAGGTTTTCTTCATGATCTAGGAGAGCATTCTCAGTGTAAAGGTCACGCCGTGATCTCATTAAAATTGACCTCTACAGAAATATCTTGTCCTGATTGCAAACATCGAGTCTACAAGGTACAACTGAAGGGACTATTTATAAATGTTGAAAACATTTATGGAATGAAACCCTTTAAAGAATTATCTATTTCCGAGTTGAAAAGGATTCTAGCTGTGGAGGAACCTGTCTAAACTTTTTCTGCAACGCCCTTTTTGTTTCCTCTCTAAACGATGCTTAGCCGGTCTGTACCCCACTGCAATCTGTTGTCTCAAAGCCTCCGGGCGTTTTGATCACGGCAAACAAAAGCAGTTCGATATGCTCGTCTATTCTGTCTCATGGCGGCGATTGAAGTCCTCCAAAGTTCTTTTGATCCAAACACTACAAAGGGTCCTGCTGTTCTGACTGGATATAAAGCCTGTCTTTCCTGGATGGAGGAAAGAGCTCCCATAATAGCTCAGACAGTATGAGGTGACAGCCAAAGATAGTACATCATGAAGATACGCCTAAACCTCTGGGTTTAAGACTCTCAGCTATTACTGTCTCTCAGTGCTTTGGGGCAATGACAACAATGGTGGCCCGCTGTGTCATCTGAAACATTATGGACGGGGTTACGGCCAGGTTACGAAAAGCATGATCGCAAATCTGTTGTTATGAGCAAACAGAAAATAGAGATTACTGCCGTCTTCAACCTGGTCCAACAACAGTGAACACACACGCATGTCCACACACACACACACACACAAGCATTTCCACAAACACACATGCAGACAGACACACACATAACAGGCCTGTTTGGCAAGGAGGTGGCAGCAGTGCTGGCCAATGTTGAAATCCAACTGGTACCCAGGGCTCGGTGCCCATTGAGGAGTGCTGGAAAAGAGGGTTCATTACCCATCTTCGCACAGGACACACAAACACACTCACGGCCACCTGCGCAACACAACACACGTCTACATCTACAGTACCTGGCCACAATCCTGGCGCGCGGTTCGTTTGACGATTCCCGATGTCCTTTCACTTCCAACATGATAGATGGCGCGGCACCAAGGCCCAGCCTGGTAACCTTGAAAACGTTAGCTTAATCAAGACCACTGCCTGGGCAACGAGATGAAATGCCTCACGGAAATACTTCAGAACATACCCGGTGCTTGCCTCCAAATCTGGCTCTGCAACACAGCTTTAATTTATCTGAGGTTGAGAACAGGTGCATGGTAAGCACTTAAGAATCAATGATGGGCTATTCATTATCTCCGTGCAGCTCAAACCGCTAGCACCATCTCCGCATAGAATGACTAATTTCGCGAAACCCTAATTGAGTGCTTATTCCATATGTTTCGCTTATTTATCCGTCACGGAACCATGAATAAGTTTTGTTTTTACGACTTCAGGACCTCTTCGCCTTGGACATGGAGCCGTACCGGTACAGCGGAGTGAACATGACGGGTTTCCGGATCCTGAACACGGAGAACTCGCAGGTGTCGTCGATCATCGAGAAGTGGTCCATGGAGCGCCTACAGGCTCCGCCCAAGCCGGACTCGGGCCTGTTGGACGGATTTATGACGGTAAAGTTGAAACTGCGTACGGCTCCGTTATTGCTGCGACGGCACCAACGTGTTTACGGCTGTGCCCCCCCCCCCCCACCAACCCCCCCCCCCCCTCACCCGCCGGAAGGTCTCGAATGAACGAATCGATGGAAAGTGGTAAATTATATTGCTACGCATGTCGTGTGTTGTGATTTATCGTTGTAGGCACCCATGTTGACGACGTCCATGCGACGGTCAGTTGGTTTGCGATGGCGCTTCCTTACGAGAAGCACAACAAGGCAAATGCGAGAGCCAGCAAGAGGCTCTCGCGGAGGGCATCAGAGGCCAGGCAGTATCCCCCAGTGTGGGGCTTTCGGGCTGGAGCTCCTGGGTCTAAACGCTCTCTGATGAGACACTGTGGATAGTAATGGCCATTTACCCCGCACTCCGTCACTCGCCTCCGCTCCCCCAGAACCGCCTGGGAACCCGGCCAGAATATGACAATCTGTCAGTGTGTGGAGAGAGAGGGAGAAAATTGGACGAAAATTACGGGCCTTTTTCGGGGCGCAGTCCCAAAAAAAAAGAAACGGCGACGAGGAGGTGATTTGAAAGTGGAAGGAAGAGGGAGAGCAGCGGTGGAGGCGTGGTCATTCCAGGTCCTCCTCGGCGGCGTCCATTTGTCTGAAAACGCCAATTATTTCTTTTAGCCGGGCCGATGCAAAGCCTCCTGGGAGATGCATGCCTGGGTTTTTCTGTTTGGCGTCTCTGTACAAGATGGCAGTAAATCCATGGTGGATCTTCGCGCGGACAGACGCAAGGAAAAGAAGCGGTGGCACGGTGTCAGAGACTAAATGCAGTTTTACATATATTCTGCTTACAGGCTTATGGTGGCACACGGAGCTCTGGGCTGTCAGGTCGTACGATGTGAAGCACCGGGTTGTGGGTTCTGTTGGCAGCCGACGGGCGGCTCAGAGGTCTACGACGTTGCCTCCGGTGCACGTGTACTGCAGCAGCATGCGTTCACATCTGACCTGTTCCTCCGCTACCTTTCTCCACAGTCTCGAGCCAATAAACATGGAAATGTCTGAAAATATGTCTGAGGCAAATTATAGGTTCAGTGTGATTATTCAAAGCTTAATCGCTATAGGCTCTTCATACGTGTATACACAATTAGATGATACAGTAAGCCGAGTTTATTCGGGTAGCAATCAGCTCTGTCTTTCCAGAGAAAGACCTATTGTCAGATATAGGAAGCGTTCCACCCCCAAGGCCCCAGAAATGGCGCATGTTTTCTTTGATTTCTCACAAGCTCATATGCGAGATAAAACAACACTGCCGTCATTCTTGTACACAAGGATTAATGAATGCAAGGATTAATGAAATGCACAAAAAGGTTAAACTCTGGATGTTGTTTCTCCGATCTTTTTTCCCCCGAAAATGAATAGAATGTTGAATTGATTAATTAGGCTCAGCATGAATCATTTTGTCAGCAGCTGAAATGCATATTGATATATTGTATCTCACTGGACTAGAGCCTCTGCTAAATAATAAATAATAATGTCCATTGGGTTCTCTATAAGGCTTGATAAACTACTTCATTAGTGCATTCTATTTATAAGCTAGTGATATATTCAACATTGATATTCCACAAAGCCTGAATGGCTCCCTGTACCCTATTTAGGCAAGACTTCTGGCCCAAAAAAGTGCACTAGATAGAGAGACATGCCATGTTTGGATACTCCATGACGTTCTTCTCCCCTAAGAGGATACAATCTAATGAATTAACATATTATACAGTTGCAGGATGAAAATTCAAATTAATATGAAATGATTTAAATGGTATGCAAATTACATAAGCATCTGGAGAAGAAAGAAAAAAATAGGCTGATGGCAATGGAAGAAAAACACACTTGTTTCACTTTGGAAGTTTGTTGGTAGTTTATTTCGCAGTTTATCAGTTTCGCGTGTTTGCAAGAGGTGGCAGGTCAAATTACAAAGCATCTTTTAATCCACAATAATAGCAGTCTTCAGAAACAATGTGAGAACAAAATGGTCGCCACCTCAACCAGAACCCCAATGTGCCACTGTGACTTTGAAAGAAAGAGACGTACCTATAATTGTTCCAACAGGTCACTCCGGATATTAGTGGCGTCTAAATGTCTCAAATGTACATGTTGTAAAAGCAGCTGGACCATTATCTGGGCCAGTAGCTGTCGGGCCACCACACCGAAGGAAGGAAACAATAATCCTAATTCTTATGACCTTCCGAAACATCCCTAGCACATCTGTTTCCAAAATCTCAACCCGGTCTCTCCCATGTCATACTCATATGGTCAATCTACGCTCCAGAACACTTCGCTCTATTCCGTGGCCTGGCAACTGTTGTGTGGCAGATGGTTGCCAGGACGACGCCTTCCCAGGGTCACCTTGCGTTGTCGCGGGTGATTGATGGACGGGGATCGGAGCAGGGTGACCATGGTCAGGCGCAGTAAAACACAGCGACAGGAACACGCTGTCTGGCCTGGCGCGTCGGCACCCCGGGCCGACGCGGTACATTGTATGAAACCACCTTGACACGCAGAGTCCCCCGGGTTAGACCGACGGCTTCTGAATCCACGCTGCATAACGAGCAGCGAGCGCATGCTCCTGTTACTCAGCCCGCGTATATTCATCCAACTTAGCAGAGGGTCGTGTTTCTATATTTATTTATGACATGTATGAATGCACAACAAGAGCTGGGTAATTAATTAAACCAATGTGTGTGTGTGTGTGTGTGTGTGAGTAAGTAAGTGAGTGACTGTGCGCGCGCATCTTGTATAGTGAATCAGGAGGCCACATCATTATACCCCCTCCGGGTACTGGTATTATTCTACCCCTCTGGGTACTGGTATTATTCTACCCCCTCTGGGTACTGGTATTATTCTACCCCCTCCGGGTACTGGTATTATTCTACCCCCTTCGGGTACTGGTATTATTCTACCCCCTCTGGGTACTGGTATTATTCTACCCCTCTGGGTACTGGTAT
>JACXGK010004967.1:15964-35336 GCA_016801125.1 Novumbra hubbsi
TTCTACCCCCCTCTGGGTACTGGTATTATTCTACCCCCTCTGGGTACTGGTATTATTCTACCCCCTCCGGGTACTGGTATTATTCTACCCTCCTCTGGGTACTGGTATTCATCTTCACCCTCCTGGTACTGTCGGTACTAGTATTGTCCCACACTTCTCTCCTTCTGACGTCCCAGAGTCGTAAACAACGCAGCCATGTGCAGCGTGCTAACGAGGCTAAACGACTTGCATAAAACCCACACAGGGCCGCATGCGATAAACGCCCGTCAACAACACCGTCAATCCAACGCGCCCATATGGCATTGCCGTGGCAACTTGAGTAATAACTGTAAAAGGAAGCATTGACACAGAGCACATACACATGGTGCCGTGCACATGCATGTTTCTGTGCCTGGGTGTGGGTGTGTGTGTGTGTGTGTGTGACTGCCGCCGGGGGGGAAAGCAGGAAGGGCTGGGGGGCGCGTCAAGTGAGAGATGGAGGAGAAGATCCAGTCCAGTGAGAGATGGAGTAAATGAACCAGTCTAGTGTGAGATGTAGGAAAAGATGGAGGAACCTGTTCAAAACTGCAATCTCCCTGATTAGCCACAGCAGACTGGGTGGGGGTGTGGTAGGGGCTTGGTATGGAGGCAGATTGCTGCCAGATTATTGTAAATCTAATTTGGCCGCAAACTGCCTCCATAGTTTGTTGGCGGAGGAGGAAGCCAGTTGGTAGATGCTGGGTGTTACCACTCAAGGCAGAGCAGAGGGAGATGTCCCCCCAGCATGAAGTGTCCTCCGGCGGGGAAGGGATTTGGCTTGCACCCTCCCTCCCTGGTGCTTTGGCGGCTAGCTGCTAGCTTCCAAACTGCCCGTGCCTCTGTCCCTCCGTCCAGGCCTGGGGCCCTCGTGCGGCAACAAGTTTGCAAGGGGGGAAATGGAACGCAGACCTCCGGTTGCCATGGCAACCCGCGCTCCGTTGCACCAGGCCTGACCCGGACCCAAACTCCCCATTCCGAGCCAAAGGACAAGCTGTTTTTGGTTTTGCGGCGTACACCGTGGATCTTTTAGCCATACCGGGGGTAAAAAAACAGAGACGGGGAATAAGCCTCAGAGAGGGTTCTCTCTTCGGCCATTAAGGCTCCTTCAACTCCAGTTGGCAGAAGGCAGCCTTTTAAAGCGAGCGACTGTGGAGAGCAGACACGCTCTGCCCTGTGCCGGACGCCACCAGCTGGGCTTGGCAGAGCATCAACGTTATTAGCAGCACACGCACCGCGCTGCAATGAACCTTTGTGTGACAGAAAACCGAGAGAGAGTGAGAGAGAGAGATGTAGAGAGAGAGAGGGGGAGAGAGAGAACGAGAGAGAGAGAGGAAGGAGGAGTGAGATGGGGGAGTGAGAGAAGAGCCATAGAAACTGCAGTCCTCTTAACATTCAGCACCAGGCAAACAGGTGGTACAAAATAGTGTATCAAAGAGAATACCAAAACACCCCAGCGCCCCACACACACACACACACACCCACGCACACACCCACGCACACACCTTAAAGTGCATGCAGAGAGGGGTCCTGCTTGTCTAACGGAGAGCTGTTGTGAGTGTTGGTTTTAGTCATCATCAGGACCGGAGCACTGTCATCAACTAGGTCCTCCCGCTTCCCCTCTGGCTCCCCCTCCTTCCCCCTCCCTTTCTCCATTCTTCCGTTCCTCACCCTCCCCCCTCACTTGCTCCTTTCTTCCATTCCTCCCCCTCCATCATTTTCTTCTTTCCGTCTCTTTCTCCCACCGGTTCGGTCCTAGTCGTTCCCTAGACGGGAGACCAGATGCTGCAGAAAGTGGTGTTGGAGGGCCAGTAGGGGGAACTCTTTTCACGTCCCAATGCTCCAGAGCAGTGGCGGGGACATTGCCCTTTGTAGACTGCTGTCTTTTGGTACGGGTGATAAACGAGTTTGATCTCAAGATGACTGGGTGTTTCCAGTCTAGCACGCATACCGACATGACTATGTAATCATCTCCAGGTTCTAATTGGGCCATTAAATGCCTGTGACTATTCCCCCGTGTCGCTAAGTGGGTCAGCTAATGGTCGTCATGGTTACAGCTGTGGTCATTGTCATTGTTTCGGCTGTGGTCGTTGTGGTGGATACAGATGTGGTAGTTGTCACGGTGGTTACATCTCTTGCAATGGCCATGGTCACGGTCGCAGTGTAATTATCTTTTCAGATCATCTGCTGTGTACTCTGTGGTGACAATATAAAACACACAAACACACAAATTGATATACACATATGTAATCACGAAAAACACACACATATCGCCAACTGTGTTTTCATCCATCGCCCGTCTGTTCAGGGACATCGAAGTGTGCATTTGTTTTTGTGGTGTCTTTACAAAAGGCGATATATTTATTTGGAGGCTTGCCTTGTGATCAGTGCCGGACCCAGTCTATTGGGGGCCCTAAGGCAAATGTAATTTTGGGGCTCCCCTCTTTCCTAGTGGTCCGGGACTCACAAGCAATTCGGGGGCCCCCTGGCGGATGGGGGCCCCCTGGCAGCGGCGTATGTTGCTTATGCCTAGGGCCGGCCCTGCTCGTGATCATTGGGTTAGGGGGAGATGGTGTAGGTGCCGTCCTCATGCTGGGATGGTTTCAGTCAGGCACATCAGAACCAGCTTGCTTAGGGGACTCCCCTCCACGGTCACGTGTTGACACATCGGAGGAGCTGGAGTAGCGGTCACTCTGTCTGAAATTATTCTAACATTTGGTGGCTCATTTTGGGGTGTTAATCCAAAGAGGGAATTGGCCTAATTTTGCTCTCTCTGCCTTTCCCCCATCCGTGTCTCCTCTTTATAGCCAGATGGTAGAGACATAAGAAATGAGCCACAGACTGTTTGCCCTGTGACAGTAGCTCTCCCCTGTCCCGTACTCCTACTAAGGAGGAGTCGTTTGGAGACTCCCCATTGAAGGAACACACATAACCCAGCCTGGGCTGGTTCTTCTGGCTTCCCTGGTGCCCTCTCAGTTGGTAATTGGGAAATCTGCGCTCATCGTGACTTTGGCAGATGTGGACATTTAGGAAGAGTGTTTAGGTGTCATGCAGAGGGAGAGGAGGAGGAGTTAGACAGGATGAAAGAGGGAACGAAGGAATGCGAGGGCAAGAAAGTAGGGAGTGACAGGAGTAGAGGCGAAAGAGGAGAGAGGAGTAGGGGAGGAAGCAGAGGGGGGGGGCAAAAAAGAGGAGAGGAGCAGTGTGCATGAGAGAGAGGAAAAGGATTAGGGAAAGAGGAGGAGAGAGGAGGAGGAGAAGGAGAGGAGGGAGGGAGGAGAAGCAAGACGAGAGGGAGAGTAGGATACAGGAGGTAGAAGGAGCACCCGGTACCTTCACCGGGCTACTTAAAGTCCTGGTGCACAGGGTTAATTGAAATGGAAGGGAGGGCGCCTGGTTAACTACCCCTCTTAAATCAGAGACAGGCCGGGCAACGTGGCACTAATTGGGCAGATGCCGCGGAAGTGGGCGCCTCTGCCAATAACCCACCGTCCCCGGAAGGGCCTGGAAACCAGCTCTGGAATCTGGCAACACCCTTTGTCTAATTCTGTCGAGCAAACGAACACACAAGCTCTGTTCCTTCATGGTGAGCCTTGAATCCCTCTCCCACACGAGGTGCTCTCGGCCAATCACCACCCCCCCCCCACCCCCCCACTCCATCTTTCACTCCGTCTGTCAGGTTTCATTTCCCTTCGTTCTCTCTCTGTGCGCTATCCTTCTCTTTCCTCGGGCTAACAGGTATCGACTCAGACAGCGGTGAAAGTCTGTTATGTTTCTGATCAGGCAGAGTTTGCCACCTATCCACAAGTCTACCTAGAGTTGATGTCACAATACCTTCGTTAATCCAGCATACAGCCAATCACATTTTCCCTCTGGGGGCTTTCAATGAGATGGTTGCTGATCCCTCATTTTCCTTCATGTGGAGACCTAATTTCAGTCAGCAAAAGGAAATCAGTAATTTTAGTAAGCAAAGGCAACGATGGGCTTCTCCATCGCTTCGGTGTGTGGAAATGCATCGCTGTGAAGGGATTAGGCCTCCGACACTCAAAGGAACTCATGAGAAAAACCACAGGAAAGGATATGGCATCGTCATCTCATCCCCACGCTCAGAGCCTGGAGCTCAACACAAAAGAGAGAGAGGAAAGAAAAGGCAGAGATAGAGTGAGAGAAAACAGAGAGAGAAAAAAAGAAAGAGAATGAAAGCGAGGGAGCAGGAGCTAAAGGAAGAGAGGAGAGAAAGCGAGAGAGATTTTTGGCAGGCAAAAAAATACTCTTCCTTGTCACCCCAGGGCTGTTTCCCGCCAAAATGATCCACCACAGCCAATGGGGAGCGCTCTCGCCTCCTGTATGTTATCTGTTGACGAGCCTGAAACAGCGCTGACATTCTCTATAAATCACATTAATCACATGATTCATGTCGCATCAACAGTCTATCCACGTTCAGAACAAAAGCTGACGCTGTGCACTTAAAGTAGAGGAACGTCTTAGCAGGGCGGCTTCGCGTTCCGGCAACATGGCCCGCATGAACTCACCTGGATTCAGGGCAAGAGCTCTGCACTCTTGACAGAAACATACCCACATGGCTAAAGGTGGTCCGAAATGACACCGGTACATAGGAGGGAAAATGAGTGGAAACGGGTATTGAACGACATCTCAGGATCTCCCTATATGTACAAAATGTACAAAATGTAAAATGTTAAAACTGAGAAATGTTATTGGTTTTGGACAAATACATGCCCACTTTGAATACGATGACAGCAGAATGTTTCCAAAAAGTGTGAGAGGGGCGTTGTCACCACCGTGTTGCATCACCTCTTCTTTTAACAACACTCTGTAAGCGTTTGGGATACAAGGAGACCAATTGCTGTAGTTTTAAAAGTGAAATGTATTCCCATTCTTGATTGATTTAGGAAATAAGCAAGGCCTTCTCTGACAAAGACCTAGTCTGGATGGCAGCATATGTTGCTCAAAATCCTGTATCGTTCAGCATTAATGGGGCCTTCACAGATGTCAAGTCAGCATCGACGTGTGCATTAGATTTTACACTTGCATTTGTGGATGCAGCGATGTTCTGTGTTCACAGACAATGGTTTTCTGAGGTGTTCCTGAGTCATTCAGTGATATCCACTACAGAATCGTGTTTGTTTTCAATGCAGTGCCGTCTGAGTGCCCAAAGATCACAGCCTTCCGATATTGGTTTTCGGCCTTTTCCCTTGCGTACAAAGATTTCTCCAGATTCTCTGAATACTTTAATAATATCATGTACTGTTGATGATGAGATCCCCAAAGTCTTTGCAATTTTACGTTGAGAAACGTTATTGCTCTTTTTGCCTGCGCAGTCTTTCACAGAGAGGGGAACCCCTCCCCCTCTTTACTTCTGATACACTCATCCTCTATGGGATGCTCTTTTAAACCCAATCATGTAACTGACCTGTAATAACCCTAATTAGTTATGTTACTAATCTACTAACTAGAGATTTACACCGTTATTTTTGTCCAGTCTTTAGTTGCGCCTGTCCCACCTTTTTTGAACCATGTGGCTTGCATCAATACTTATCAAGAAGTAAAACATTTCTCAGTTTCTTCGTTTGATATGTTGTCTTTGTACCGTGTTCTCTTGATTCTTTACATTTTCCACAGCGTTCCAACTTTTCTGGAACCAGCGTTGTAGAATCCACACCTGGGTGCCAGATGTGGTTCTACCTGGTACTGTGTGGGAGTGCAACAACCCCCTCTCCTAGGCCGAATCCTGCTTGCTTTCATCTAGTTATCACCAAGCAGCTCCGGCTGTAGGAATACATCAAATACGCCTTTTTCTCCTTCCATTACATTGACACACGTTTACCATGAACCTTCTAATAGTGTCCCCTACCTGCTTCTGACCCTTTCTCTGTTGGTGTGACACAACCGTGCTTGGCGTCGAGTGAGGCAGTTGGTGGCTGGTGAGTCAGTGTTGAATGGGAGTTCAGCAATAATCTCATTAGTGTTAATCAGATGAATATGGCAATTTATAAACACAGAGGTTGTTTCTCTATCCTTGTGGGGACCCCACAGGTTTCAGGGTAAATGTAAAAACTCATAAATGTACATTTTCACCCAACCAACCCTAACCTAACCCTGACAAAACATTTGTGCCCTAATACCTAACCCATAAACTAACAAGTAATGCGCAGAATTATCAGTAACCTCAAGGTTAACACCATGTACAAAGTTCTACTCTTAACCAAAGTATAAGTGCCTGTTTTGTTGACCATTACCTTGTAAATCATTTGTAGGCAACATTTTCTACAACAGAGATTTTATTTATGTTTTTACTTTTGTTTTAAGTTGATAGTAATTTACTATTCACTTACATTTTATTAAACATGAAAGAAATGGGATTTCAAGCATTCTAGATAAGAAAGGAAGAAATTTTAAAAATACAAATACTTTTAACATCTACGGCTGATATTCGTATTATTTCTGAGAAATTACGGAAATGCGTTTTGGGCAAACATTTGACACAAGTTAATAAAACGTATGTAATATGTCTGAGTTGAATATTTTTAATATATTTTTGTAATTTAAAATATAAATTGTATTCAAGTTAATGTAATATTCATCTTCCTTTTGGTTGTTTAATTCAAATTTTATTAGAATTTTTATTATATTATGTATTCACCCCAAGCCACACATACCAAAACACACAGATATATAATTGCATTGAATACATAAACACACATACCGGCGAACACGCATTATAACACATGTGCCCCAACAAACACGCAGACATTCACACACACTTCCGTCGTTGATGCCACAGGTGTTTGTTATTTACTGGTTGCTGATGCCGTAGTCATTAAACAGTTTTCCAAGATGGGATTAATGAAGTTCTACTCCACTGCATTTATGACACAATTACACCGTCATAAACCTTGTTTCAATAAATCACGCCGCAACAAACAAAAAAAAGAAGGCATGTGATGGAAACAGAAATTACGGGGAAAATGTAGTCGAGAGAAAGTGTGTTTGTTGTTGGACAGGGTGTCTTCTCTGTCAGTTAAAGGGATAATGTGAGCAATGGATGTGGAAATGGGTTCATACGCAAATACTGATAGATTAACTACCACCAGGAAAACCTGACATTCACACACCGAACGCTGCACTCCGAAAAATAAGCAAGGCTCTCGTTCTGGCATGATGACTAATGAGTGGTTGCTGTTTAAAAAATAAAAATAAATCATCCATAATAATCCCATTATGATAATCCGAACATGCAGGACGGCAGCATGACACGCGAGGACGCCAAGACGGGAGTTTAATGCAACAGTTATTTCTGTGAGGAGGTATTGGTGGGGAGGAAAATGCAGTGAAAAAAACCCCATCAAACCCCAACTCTCTCCACTGTCTCCGTGTCGAGCCGCGGCTCCTGGAAGAGGAAGGCCAACCCAACTGGAAATAGGCCAGACCCCGGGGACTCAGCACACACACACACACAAACAGAATAATGTAATTATGCATCCAGGTGTGAATGGGGTGAGAAAATGAATCAGGTGAAGGACACACACACAGACAGGCAGAGCCGTGCACATGCATGAATGTACATATTCTGACCTTCATAAGAACATATAAAAATAAAAGTCGGTCACACACACACACACACTCAGGCATGCAGACCGGCACACACACACACACACACACACACACGCAGGCACGCAGACCGGCACACACACACGCAGGCACGCAGACCGGCACACACACACACACGCAGGCACGCAGACCGGCACACACACACACACACGCAGGCACGCAGACCGGCACACACACACACGCAGGCACGCAGACCGGCACACACACACACACACACGCAGGCACGCAGACCGGCACACACACACACACGCAGGCACGCAGACCGGCACACACACACACATTATTGGCTCCGGGGGAATGTGGTTCACCTGTTCTAAATGAGGAAACTGCATCCGACTTGGACAGATGAGGCATGCCGCTGGGAAGTGGGCTTAGCCTGCGAAACGAGCCTTCTCTGTGTGTGTGTGTGTGCATGTGTGTGAATCTGGCAGAGACACAAATCGTACGTGTGTGTTAGTCAGATGGAAGCTGTGTTTCACAGAACTGTATAATGCCACACTGACTGTTTCCTAAATGGCAGTGTGTCTCCTGCATAATGTATCGCCTCTGACCGGGGCACGTCTTCATGACCATTTCCGGGGCGTGTCTCAATTACCATTTCTGGGGCACGTCTCAATGATCATTTTCGCAAGATGTCTCGATTACCAATTCCAGGGCGTGTCTCAATGACCATTTCCGGGGCGCATCTCGATGACCATGTCCGGGGCGTGCCTCGATGACCATTTCTGGGGCGTGTCTCGATGACCATTTCCGGGGCGTGTCTCGATAAGGTTATCTAGAAAGAGGGATGGAGAGAGAAGAGGGGGCAGGAAGAAAAGAGAGAGAAAATAATAGAGAGGGAAGTAGGGAGAGAGGGGAAGAGAGTGGGGGATATAGAAGGAGGAAGGGAGAGAGAGAGAGACAGAGAGGGAGAAAGACAGGGAGAGGGAAGGAGAGAGAGAGAAAAGGATAGAGGGAAGTAGGTAGAGTGGGAGAGTGGAAGAGAGGGGGAGGGATATAGAAGGAGGGAAGGAGGTAGGTAGGGATGAATATGGAGGGAGAGAGGGGGGGACAGGGAGAGAGAGGGAGGAAAAAGAAATGGGAGAAAGGGAAAGAGAGACAGTGACAAAAAAATCGAAAAGAATATCCAAAACAAATCTAAAAATCAAAGGTGATATTATACTCCTGGCTTCCCCATGCATCTCTCTCTGCGGAGCGGGAACTGGAGCTGGAGCTGGACCTGGAGCTGGAATTGGAACTGGACCTGGAACTGGACCTGGAACAGGACTTGGAACTGGAGCTGGAGCTGGAGCTGGAACTGGACCTGGAACTGGACTTGGAACTGGAGCTGGAGCTGGAACTGGACCTTTTTCAAAAATTAAGAGCAAAGAGAAAACAGAGAGAAAGAGAAAGGAGGGGAAATAGAGGAAAATTTAATGAGAAAGCATTTTTGAGCCACGGCACCCCACAGACACACAAGCCTCACCCAGACACTGGAAATGCTGCCAAAGCCCCAGGAACTCCCCAACATGGCCGCACAGTTGCCTGTCCACAATGGCCCCAGCCAAGAAACCAGAGTCCCACTGACACGGTAGAGCCGAGCCAAGTCTGGGCGAAATCAGCACGTTCACCCGGCCAATCACGTTTGAATGGTTGCAGTCCCTGCGGGCTCCATCAGGCGGAGACGTGAACTTCTAACTGAGAGCTTTTGTAACTGTTTGCTCAGCTGTTTCACAGACACCCATGGATGTTTGCATTAATCAAAGAAAGAGACACGTTTTTCCGGAGTGAAAAAACATTAGTAAGAGTCATGCACTTTCTTAACTGTGTGTGTGTTTGTCTGTGTGTGTGGGTGCTTTTAGTATCATATATGTGTTTTTATGAGACCAGACCATATCATGTGAATAGGGTAATTGGGAGAGACAACCTCTAATTTGCTGGAGAGTTCCACCTTCTGTATCAATTTAAATATAAGAAAACACATCTGTGGAAAGAGAGGAAACGGAGAGAGACAACAGGGGGAATTAGGAGAGGCAGAAAGAAAGAAAGAAGAAAGAAGAGATTGGACATTTGGAAAGAGAGGGAGAGAACGATGAAACAGTGAAAACCATGCAGTCAGAACTACTGAAGGAGGGGGAGAGAGAGGGCTGGATATGGGGAGAGAGAGAGTAAGAGTGGGGGAGAAAATGGAGGGAGAACAGTAAAAGATAGTTGCGGCAGAACAAAGGTTGGGGTTTTGGGTGAAGCTACCTAGTGTTATTCTAAGCCCCTCTCTCTCTCCTCCCTGAGTCCCTGGAGGGCCAGGCTTATCTTCACTCCGGGCGTTTTATAAAAGGGCCCCACAGGACCCCACAGCAGGCCTCTGTAATAAATATCAAGATTGTTCCTGGATTGTTGTGAAATTGAATTCCATCTGCCAGATCTGTGAGCCATCATCTCTTGTTCTCTCGCCGGTGATCCCTGATGCGGCCCAAATCACACCCTAGTGCCGCACTTCTAACCGGGGCCCACTAGACTAGGAAGAGAGTGGGGTGTCGATTTTGGACGGGCCCCCCCGTTTGTCTTGTCTAACTCGATGCTGAATTCTTCATTTTAGTTTGTGATTGACAAGTGTCGTATGGATTCCTGTGGCCAGGGTCTCCGTCTAACCTACCACCGTCATGGAGGACATTTTGACCATGTTCTGTGTAGTTACTCTGCTGCCATTCATAGCTTGCACCTATTAACCAATTCCCTATGTATGAATATCTGACCGTGGTCGATTGTAGGCTTTCCTTAAAAAAAAAAACATATTAATGAAATTAAACGTTTAGTTAATATCGGTTTCCTGCACAGGAACGGATTGCGCCCTTCAAATGACAAATAGTTCGGTTAGCATTTGTGACACTAACTGTCTGTGGCGCGGTCATCGACATGAAAAAAGCTGCAGTTTACCCTTTATTATGGCCAGTGGTTTTACCACACCACTGCACTTTGGGATAGGATGCAGACTGGCCCTCTAAAGTATCGTAGGTTGATGCGCTTTCTTTATATAGCCCTCTTACAGACATGCCTCCCGTGTCCCATCACATTTGACACGTACTTCCGTGTGGAACAATCTACTGACCACCATAACATTGGAAGAGTGTCTCTATCTCTAGGTCTTTCAGACTTCTTAGTGAATGTTTTTGTGTTTCCCTTAAAGCATTAAGTGGGATTGTTTAGTGTCATTATTTGGGTTCAGTGTTTTTATTTTAGGAAGTTATGTAATGTTGGTCTAGTTGTTTCTCTAGAAGCTGTAGATGTTTCTGTAGACCTCACCTGCCAAATAAAGCTGTGGTCTCACTTTCTGTTTAAATATATATTCACACACCACCAATAATGAAAGAAACACCTCTGGCTATAACCCTGGGACTCTAGAGTGTGTGTGTTGGGACTGTGGGAGTGGTAGGAGCTTGACGACAGCTCTGTGACTACACAGACAGACACACAGACACACACACAAACACACACACAGACACTCACAGGCTGTGGGGTTGACACTGGCCCCCTCTCAAGGCAAGCTGCGGGGATAAAAGAATCAGCGGGTATGTGGACAGAGCAGAGATGGAAAGATGCGGACACTGGAGAGATAGAGAGACAGATATCAGATCGTCTGATCTGGGCTCCGACACAAGAGGGCTCAAACTCTAAAGCAAAACCCATAGGGGGTGAATTCTAAATCTCCTCTCCAGCACCCCCCTTCTCTCTCTCCTCACTACCTTTCTTCTCTCTCTCCTCACTACTCCTTTCCCTCCCCTCTTTTTTTTCTCCCGTATTCTCTTTTCCCCTCCCTTCCTCTATATCTCTCCCTCCTCTCCTCTCCCTCCCCCCTCTTCCCCTCCCTCCCTCTATATCTCTCCATCCTCTCCCCTCTCCCTCCTTCCTCCATGTCTCCCTACTCTCCTCCTTTCCTGTCCTTCTCTTTTCTTTCTTCTCCTTTTTTTCTCTCTCTTCCGATCCGGTCTCTCTCCTCTTTTCTGTTTTCCACTCCCTATTTTTTCTCTTTCTCCCTAATCATCCTCTCCTTGCTCCCTCACACTCCATGATTGTCTTCATGTCTCTTGTTCTTCTCCTCTCTTCCTCTCTCATTTCTTCATATCCTTTCTTTAACCCCTCTCCTTCATTCTCTCTTTCTCCCTGTCAGTCCATCATCACCTCTCTTTTTCTTTTCGTGTATCCCGGTCTCTCTCCCTCCCTTCCTCCCTCCCCTGTGTCCCTCTCGGCCCCTTCTCCCCCCCACCCCCACCCGTATTTCTCCTTCTCTCAAGCTGTCTTTCAGATAACACAGGGGCTTCTTTGTGCCAGCTGAGATAGAATAGGGAGTAACGTAACGGTGTCGAGGCTGACTCGACTCCCTGCTGCCTGCCTCAGCCTGGACCTCCTCTGACAGATCCATTTGCACTGACAGCTCCAAGGAGCTAGGCGCCCAGTGGCTTCAGTTCAGTTAGAGTTTGGAAGTAAATGATTTCAGTTGAGTTCCTGTGAGATCACGAACAGGAGCCAATTCTTGTTTTAGAAGGAGGCGTTGCTTGATTAAGACATTGTAACGTCATACATTTCCAAAGCCCTCGTCACATTTGGATTTGTTTTTTTGATATGCATGATATGGATTGGAATCGAAATACCTACCATATTACAGAGCATTCAGAAACTCTTCATTTAAACAAATTGTTGATTCACTGGGACCACTGCATAGGCTCAGTTTGTAAATGCTGTATAAAATATGAAATAATGTACCTGTTTGAGTGAAAAAAAAATCTATTTAATTAATTCCTAAACTGTAGTGAGAAAAAGATGTTAAGATGTGTGGATTTTGCCTGTTAAGATAGGTTTGGGTATTCCCTTTGGGTATTCTACATTTAAAATCGTTGTCTAACATTGTTGTGCTCTAGTGATTCCTTGTGGTCACCAGTGACCTCAGTCAAGGTAGAAGGCCAAAGACTCTGCCTCCTTCTAAGCTTCCAGTACAGACCTTTTGGTTCAGCGTAAAGCCTGAGAAGAATTAGAATGACATGTGCTTCGGAAACACATCTCTACTACTGGGATGACGCTGTCATGAGGTGTCATTCAGTGCATAATACTGTCATTAGATGTCATTCGGTGGGTGATACTGTCATGAGGTGTCATCATTTAGTGAGTGATACTGTCATTGAGTGTCATTCAGCGGGTGATACTGTAATAAGGTGTCATGAGGTGTCACTCAGTGGGTGATACTGTAATAAGGTGTCATGAGATGTCATTCAGTGGGTGATACTGTAATAAGGTGTCATGAGGTGCCATTCAGTGGGTTCCCACATGGGACGTACTTAGTTGGTTGCTTGTGAACATATTGGACTGTGGCGGGCGCACAAGTACCATCTGCCCTGGTCTCTAGGGAGTGAGCAGTAATATCAGGAGCCATTAGTCTCCACTGCGGCAGACTGGCCAGCCAACAGCCTCTCCCATTGGCATGGACCATGACTGGGCAATTCGGAAGGTTCGGTTCCAACACCTCTGCGATGCCTGTTATGCCTTCAGAGGACAGGGAGACGCCAGGGGGAGGCAGGAAGGGCGGGGAGGCCTCAGCATGTGTTCCCATGTTGAACATGGACTGAATGTAGATCTATGCCCCGTGCAGATGTACAGTGAATTTGAATTATCCAGGTTGCCCGTGTTAGATGCAGTTTACCATGGTGGGTTCTTCACGGGTGACAGGTTTGCACTCAGCCCTCTTTGCTCTGTCAGGATTAAGGGCAGCCTAACGTAGGAGGAAACTGGGTGTTTTATTCATTTATAAAGTTCTTGTGCAAAACTCCAACATTACCTGGCATCCTTACCAACCCATGTGAAAGTAAATGTTTACCATAGCACATCAAAGGGATGGCTGTCTGTTACTGACATAGTCTGTAGCTTCAGACTTAAGAAGAACATTGCTTTGCTTTGTTGCTCGTCATATTTGTGAAGATATTTTTAGTTTACTAGAAATTAATGTTTTTGTGCTTCTTGGGCAGTTCAGAGTTAATTCAAGACCTTTTGTGCCGAGGAAGCCAAACGTTTTTTATTGTCAAATGCATTAAATAACACAGTGTTGTTCTGAGCTGTGATATTATTATGAAATGGAATGCAGTAGCAATAATAAAACATGATTGTTTTTCATTTTTAGATATTATTTAGTTTTATTAATTATAATTTGTATTCATAGTATTTTCTGTAAATACAATACGTGATATTTGTAATGTTTTTTTTTTTTTTGTGTAATTTAACAAGGTAAGTTGATCAAGGACGAATTCTTATTTACAGTAACGACCTGGGTTAATGTTACGGGGAAAGAGCTATCAGCGTGTCTTGCTCTGGAACAGGGTGACATACTGTAGCTTTCACCTTGGTGGTTGGGGGATTAAAACCACCGAACATCTTAGGTGCCCTGACCACTAGATAACCTAAGATAAAGGGTTCCCCTGCAAGAGACCGAGGTCTCCTAAAACAATTGAATACAGACATTAATTGTCTCTTAATTCAATACTGATGCACTGAATTTGATGGCTTAATTTGCTGAAAATGTTACAGTATGTCATTGTGTTTTTCTGATGGATGACATTGTGATTACTTCCTAATGGTTCTGTGACATTACAGATGCACAGACAGAGAAAAGATGCTATATTGTTCAAACTACTGTAGCTGTTGACCAAACACAGCAGCTTGCTCAAGTGATATCATGATGACCCTTATGATAAAATATTAATCTTAATTGTATTTCACCTCATATATGGTCCGGTCCTGACTATGGAGGGCCTTTAGGCACCTCTGTGCATCACTTTTGGTCCTTCTCAATCAGAGACAGTTGCCCCATGCTGCCTCTAATTGGGGATCCTACTTAAGTTCAGCTTTTTCTGCGTTGCACCTCTTGTCCTGCATTCCCTCAACCGTGACTTATAAAGTTTGTCTTCTTGTTGACTTAATCGAATGGCATGGATTCCACTAGAGGTAACACATTTAGGACCATTTTGTCAATTGTTTAACACAGGTTGAAATTACACATATCTTAAATGATACACCTCTAAATAATGTAGTTTATGGTAAATAAACAACATGGATAGAAATGTCATAGCTGGGAAATTGTTTTGTGCACCAAAGGTTCTGTAAAAAAGAATTGTGGTGTTGGCTCAGCAATGACTGTAACGTAATGTGATGCAATACAGTAGACCCCCCACTTCTGTTGTACAGATAGAAGGTGCATATCTACAACATTATGCCAAACAAACGTTCTTGGGCAAGCTATCTGTCTTATGTCAGAAGACGTTAAGTTAACTAGCTAGTTTTGCTAGCAACGTGATTAGCTTCAGCTAGCTAGCTAAGGGATTGTTCGTTGATTTGTAGTGGCATGAAAATGAGGAGAAAGATAAGGTTTATATAACATGTAATCCCTTTGTCGTGCCTTTCAAAGTGACCACAGTTCTGTCCTATATCTCAATGGTCAGGCCAGGGTGGTCAATCCTGGTCAGGCCAAAAAATCGGCAGACCAAATCAAGCGCAACGGGTGGACGCATATTTTCTCTGTTGACGTGGTGACTCGTCTAACGTCATGACGTCTGTGTGCAGACGGACGCGGCGCTGATGTACGACGCGGTGCACGTGGTGGCCGTGGCGGTTCAGCAGTCACAGCAGATCACCGTCAGCTCGCTCCAGTGCAACCGTCACAAACCCTGGCGCTTCGGAGCGCGCTTCATCAGTCTAATCAAAGAGGTACCTCGGCGCTTCCCGTGATTACGTGTGTCGTTGTCATAGCGCTGAATTGAGTGAGTGTGTAACTTAATGTAATCAGGTGAGCATGACTGTTGCGAGTTTTTGAGTTGCTAGGCGGCACATAGCCGGCTTCTCTTCTTTTTTCAATTGATGGCTTGATCTTTGACATGTCTTTACCTGGTAAGCACCGTGCCCAATGATTGTTTATTCTAATGTGCTCTATAGCCTTGAGTGGGCAAGTGTAAATACACACACTTCTTGGTTCCATTTCTAATTGGTCAGTTGGGGTAAAACACTGGGCCTATTCATGTTTTTTTCTGAATTGACAGTTTAAACTAAACAAACTGAACCACTAACCTTGGCTGGACACCACCTGAACAACAAATGTAAACATAAATGTGAACTCAAACATATTTCAGCATGTCTATGTCACACCAAAGCTGTCAATTTATGATCATAATTCAGCATGTCTACATCAAAGTATAACGATCAAATCATAATCATATCTTGGCATGTCGAAATCCAAACACAACTATCAAATTACAGCTACACAGTATCTCAGCCTGTCAATGTGGAACTATAACCATTAAAACATATCTCAATGTATCCACATCAAAAACAATCTCTCCGATAGCGTTCTCTGAGGTCAGAACCCTTCAGTCTGATGTGAGCCCAGTAATTGTGTTCACAGTGTTAGTGTAGGTAATTTGTTGAATGAGACAATGTCCTGCGCCCCCCTCCCTCACACACACACACACTCGCACACAAACAGACTCACAGGTACACCGTATCTCTCCCTATGTGTTCTCTGATCCTCCAATCACTTTGAAGTGAAACTTCAACCATAAGCAACTTCTGTTGAGTGTAATGACCTTTTTCTACCTGTCAAACAGCTCTTTCGTTCTCCCCTGTATTGTTGGCTGCTGTGTTTAAATGCAGAAAACACGAGACAGCCAGAAGAAATGTCTTGCTAATTAACGAGCGCATTGGAGGCTTTGGTTTTTGGGATGGGAATAAAATAAAAGAGCATGTGGGATTATGGGTAATTGAGGGAAACAATTTTGACACATTTTGACTTATATTGTTTGTGCGTGTGTGTGTATTTTGTGTATCTGCATCTAACCCGCTCTCTACAGGCTCATTGGGATGGTTTGACTGGACGTGTCCTGTTCAACAAAACCAACGGACTGAGGACAGACTTTGACCTAGACGTCATCAGTCTGAAGGAGGATGGACTGGAAAAGGTTTGTGTGTGTGTGTGTGTGTTTGAGTGTGATCCAGTGTGGAACCAGAAGTCCTCAGAAATATAATAAAACCTGACAAATTTGTCTTCTCAAAGTTTCTTCTCAAGTTTAGGGTACACTGTAGAATTGTGGTTATTCTTAGGATTATACATCACTGGTTAGGTCTAAAACTAGGTTTAGGGCATGGAGGTTAAGTTAGAGAGGTTAGGGTTTGGGTAAGGTTTAGGATTGGGATTGGGGGTTTTCGGGGTTATAGGCAACCTGAAAAATAAATGTTGTTCCCCAAAAACAATTGCGTATGTGTTTGTGAATTCAACAGCAACAGACATTTTGGGCTGTTTATCTGTCTTTCAGCATTTCTAAGTATTTCTTCATGAATGCCTGTAGTTCACTCCTACACAATCTTGAGTTGTGGTTTGAACACACCAAGACATCTTTTGTGTCAAAAATATAAAAGAAACTGAAACATTGGACCTGTGGTGTGGGTGGTTATAGGTGTGGAGTTGTCGTAGTAGGATTGAGTGTGTTTTCAAGCTATCAAAAGGTTACAGTTTGAACGCTCTAAAAAGGTTCCTAGGTGGTGATTTCAGTTTAGAATGTTCTGGCATTCTGCCGAAACGGCGTGGACACAAGGCGGGGGGACGAAGTGGCGCTGGGAGAGCGAGCCTTCCGGAAAGTGTTAACAAATTGCCAACCAGCGCTGTGAGGGGAGCACCGCTTTGTCTCCACACCGCCTTTGGAAACTTCTCAGGCCCTTCACTTTCTCCAGAATGCTTTCTGTCATAGACTTCATTTATAATTGACTAACTGTAAAACAAAAACTGTATGCCATTAATCTACGCAGGCTTCTCCACATGGGCAAAGTGAAAAGTTTGTTCCAATTTCTATTATTATTATATATAATAATATAATAATATTAAAACAGAAATATACCTAATGTAAATATGAATAAAAACCTTTCGCTAAGACTCTCCAAAATCGAGCTCAGGTGGACCCTGTGCCTTTTGGAAATACTGGGACAGCAGCAGCTTGTTCCAGTGTCCCATGTGTAAGTAGATAGTCTACCAAGAGACCTGGTCTATGCATCTGTGCTTTCATTTCCTAAATGCTCAGTTCAGGAAGGCAATTCAAGTTGGTGCTACGAGGAGCCCAGACCAAAGCCGCGCTGAGCTGGGAGAAGTGGGGAACCTCGAGGCCCTAAAGTCTTGCCCGGAGCGCTTGATCTCTGACTGTGAAACTCACCTGCGGCCTTATCAGGGAGCCCCAGCCCTGAAGAAGCGCGCGCTGACACACCCTGTGCAGAATCTGGAAGATGGGATGAGGTTGTGTCATGGGAAACAGACGGCAAGACTCGCTAGACTGGCCCTCGGGAGAACAAGGCAGGAGAAAAGATGGGTCAACCAAGGGAGACCGGGGTGAAAGTGCAACAGACCATCCAGCAGTGTCCTGATCAAGGCTGAATTGATCAAACACTCAGTAGGCTTCAGCAAGGCACATGCAGAGCGAGAGATAGTTAGCGTGTAGGTATAATCTGCTCTGGTGCTCTCCAATGAGAGAACCCAGTTGGATCCCGTTGAGGAGAATCAGAAATCGGCGTAAAGGCGTGCTGAAGGCCTGATCAAAGAGCTGGAGCAGGAAATCGATGGGCTGCAGAAGAGACGCTAAAGCAGCTTTCACATACTGAGGACCCCCTCCATCTCCTTAGAACCTCCCTCCCAAAGAGGGCTGGTCCGCTGGAGAAATCAAAGTTCTGATCCTGAACTGAAATAGATTCCAGTCAGTATGTCTCCCGGCCTGAATAGAGCACAGCCGAAGCCAGACAGATCAGCACATCCAATCGCATTCTGTCTGAGGAAACAAGTGTGACTTGGAGACCAAAGATAGAACCTTCCTAGAGACCTGAATAGATTCACCTGGGTTTCCCAGGTTCTCCCAGTGTTGCCAGTGTTCCCAGGTTCTTCCAGGGTTCTCAGGTTCACCCTGATGGGCAAAGAGTGGCTTGTCTTCTGGGAGATTTCACCTATGGCGGCATGGGCTGGATATTTCCTCTGAGTCTGGGCAATGTGGCACGGGAACGAAAGTGAGTGTGATGCCATTTGTGACACAGGGAGGTGGGGAGAGCCTGGTCTCCTTTTATGATGTGGAGGCGAGGTGTCACTCCTCCACTGGCTGCTCCATCACTGACAAACTCTGTTCGCACTTTCTCTCCATTCTTTGTGGGGACGTGAATACCACTGTGTGTAATGAGCCTATCAACATTCCGCTGTTGTCCCGTTGCTGGAATAATGACGCGCTACTTGAATGCAGTTCTTGTTGCAAACGTTCTGTTTGGTTGGTTGGTTCCTGTTGTCGGTGGAATGACAATGACAACTCCGAGGAGGCTGACTTGGTGTCGCCTCGCATTTGTACCCCAATGTCTAGGTCAAGCAATTTTTTACCTGAAGTTTTGAATGGTTATAATGCAGGCCCACAGATGACTATATTAGAGCAATGCTTTCCTTTACAAACATTCAGAACCTGTCTGTGTCCGTGTGTGTGTGTATACAAAAAAGAAAGATGGGTCAACCTTGTATCACATGAAGCTTTTCTCACCCACAGATCGGGACGTGGGACCCTCCCAGCGGTCTAAACATGACTGAGAACCACAAGACCAAGACCACCAACATCACAGACTCCCTGGCTAACAAATCCCTGCGTGTCTCCACCATCTTGGTAAAGTCATATCTAACAAATCCCTGCGTGTCTCCACCATCTTGGTAAAG